>CAJHNH020001136.1:690000-716276 GCA_905116865.2 Candidula unifasciata
GGTTGGTTTACAAAGTAATACAAAGGATATGCAACTAACTAACTAAAACACTGCTATCATTGAAACTTTTATAATAATTACATATTTATGTATAACCTGACTTTTGTCCCTTTTCAGCACTATGCAAACTAGATTTGCAAATGTTAACAAAGCTCTAATGCTAACATGATTGCATGATCTCAGAATGAAACCGGGTTAAGCATGCTGGTGCTGGCTTTGAGGTCATTATAGGAGATATTGTAACCAACTTCTCATGGGAACAATCAGTAGTAGAGGTACTTGAGGTGCCTGCTTCATCAGAGGACTGAGCACATATGAGAATGCGCAATTTGCATTTATGTCAGTTATGATATTATGACAATCCGTTTGATTGGTTCTTTAATAATATTAAATTTTATTTCTTTTTTAATTCACACAATTATTGTTTGCAGAGCTGCATTTTAACAACAATCATTTGTCCAGTTTGCCTGATGAACTGAGACAAATGGAGGGCTTGACATTGCTGGATATATCACACAATCATTTCACAGCCTTACCGTCAGTGGTCTACAGGGTGGACAGTCTCAAAATACTCAATGCTCAGAGTAATTCTATCAAAGGTGAGATTATTAACCCTCATCGGCCTTCATTATGTGTGGATAAATGTTTGATATAGAGTTACAGCTACTGTTCTGTCTGCCACTATATCAACTGAATTTATCAAAAATATTAAATCGCATTATTTTAACTCCTACTTCATTTATTTTCTATTTGAAGCATGATTCAATTTATGCTGTAGCTTTATGACATCAACCTAGATATTTAATGTAAGATTAATCACTTAAGTTTACTTTGTGGCATAATCATCATTATGCCAGGTATTCCTGATATGATGCTGAAGTCATTATGTCACACAGTTGTTCTCTTTTCTCAGCAAATTCTCTTCTGTTCAGTCTGAACCCCATTTTTCTTGCATCCCTTTGAGATTTGAGTATTTTTAACGTGTTCTTTTTATAATCTCCCCTCCCCCACTTCCTAACAAAATTCCCCTCTTGAATCTTTTTATGAAGGTATCCTTGGAAAGATAATGGTATGGTTATGAATTTACTTTGGGGGAATAGGAGGCATTACTCCTACCTTTGAGAACAGATTATGGCTGTCAGGAGCAGTGAAGTACCTGTTCTTTAGTTGCTTTATATTAATCGTATTGTCCAGAGAAGTCACAAAACTAACACTTCTGACATTTCTCCTTAATTTTTACTTTTCCTACTTGTCTGCAATGACAAGTCTACAAGACACATAGGTAATGTTATATAGGCTGAGTTCGCACTTGCGTAAACGTTTAGGAGGTCAGGATATGAATATATTAGCTAAAAATAGCATTTAGAGTATTTCATGAGAACCAAATAGTTTTTTAAAATTCAGATTGACGTTAGATGTTTCCCATAAGCATCAGTGATAGAGGTCACGAGGTCATAGCATTGTCACCTGATACATAATATTTTTTTAGACCCTGGAACATATTCATTTAATCTGCACCTGTTCATGTTTTTTGATAACTCCCTTAAGACATTTTTATATCTTTTGGGGGAAGTACCCAGTGGGTGATGACCCACTTTTTAATTGTTACTAGGGCAACAGGGTTAAACCCATATATTTTGAGAAACTTAGTTAATGGAGAGTGTATTATTATAATTGACCTTGGCTCCAAAGTCTTAAATGGTTACCAGAAAAGGTTCTAGAAAAAATATCATAGAAAGATATAAAACCGAATGAAAAGTAGATCAGCAAGTTTCATAGTATAACAAACACAAACAGAACATAAACGTTGCGGCTATAGAGCCTTCATCAGTGTATACTAAATCAAACAAAGCGACATGCATATACAAAATCACTTAACTGATGTATCCTGAAGCAACCACATTGATATCTTGCTAGTGGAATGAAAAAGAAATATGACTGGCTTGGTGTTGACCACATCACTCACTGAGTTCTCACAGGGTCTATAAAATAGGTATCCCAATTCTCTAGTGGCATGAAAAGAGTCCTTAACTTCCTACTGTTACTTATTAGTCACATAATTTTACTTTTTTTTTTTTTTTTTATTTCAGAAGTAGATGTTCAGCGGCTGAAACATATGCCCAGTATGTCAGAGCTGAATCTGCAAGACAACCCTCTACACTTGGACATACACTCACAGCTAATGGGACTGGCAGAGGACATCACTGTGTTGGTTACACCCCAGGATCCTGAACTTGATGCTGTTGACTAAACTGTCGCACAGTTTGGTCCTTAATTTCTTCATATTCTGTCCATTTGTCTCCAATGGAGCATAGACCCTCAACCCATTCACACCTGATCTTCCTATTTTTTTGCCATCTCATGCAAGTTGTTAAATCATACAATCTCTAATGTGATGTGGGTTTTTAACCTCCCTTTATTTTTCTAGCTCTCTTTGATCCAGCCATGGCTATTTACTGACAAACAATCAAAATACTCTCATTACCGCCTGTATTTATCACTTTTGTAGTGTATGTAAGGAGTTTCGGAGGGGGGGATGTCTTTGAGCCAGAAGACTTAGGGCTGCATGGCTCATAGAGTCAGTGTGGATAGTGCAAGTAACGATTAGATCTAGTCTGAAAATCATGCACTGGAAGACAGTGAAGTTCACACTAGAGACAACATTGCAGATATAGATGATCTTTTCAAACGAACGAAAGAAGAAGCGGAAGAATTTTATTTTGGACTCTCAGAAAAACCCGCATAACCTTACCGAGAATTTGATCCTTGGTCTCCTTCATGAGAGCCCAGTATTTTTAATTTGTTGGCCAACTACTCCTCCTGGCCAGTAACTACTTGAGTAATGCTAATATATATATATGTGTCTATCTTCCTGTGTAATTTGTACATAGAGAAGATAAGCATTAAAAGTTCATGAGAACATTTAAAGTCAATATAGGATAAATGAAAACACAGATGTGCAAATACTTAACAATTTTACAGTTGAGTAAATATTTTGAGTAAGAAATGTTGATCTGCTGGCCAAAGTGGTTGACAGACGACTGTCCACTGACATTCTTAAAAGTTGTTTATTCCAGCTAGGTTGTGCTGATGCAAATTCCCCATTTCTGGACTGGGAGTCCAAAGGTTCCATCACCCAGCTACTGGGATAAGTGCTTCATTTGAGATTTGGATTCTTATTGTGCTAAGTGAAATGTTGTTGACTGAACTCAAATGACAGGTAGCCAGTTATGTTCAGAATGGTGTGTACTTTTGCGAATGCAATGCCAGTTTTTTTATTGAACCGTATGTGCCAGCAGTGAGCTGCCAATCTGGTTTGGAACTGTTAGTTGCATCTGAGAGCAACTTTGTGAATTTTTGCTTTGCATGTGCAGTCTTTCTTAAGAAACAGAATAGGACAGGCAAAAACTCCATTTTATAAAATAAAAAACAATCTGTGCAATATATCCTTGTCATTGAGAGTCAGAAAAAGAATTCTTGCTTGCTACATACATCCAGTTTTAACATATGGCTGTGAATCCTGGACAATCGGTAGGCAGGCCAAACAATTTCTTAAGGCCTCAGAGATGTGGTTTTTACAGAAGAATGCTTAGAATACTTTGGACAGCCAAAAAGAGCAACCAAGAGGTTTTGAAAGAGGCGGGAGCCCGAAGACAACTTATCACAGACATCAGAAGTAGACAGTCATCGTTTTTCGGCCATGTTATGAGAAGAGGGAAAATAGAACATGTTGTGACCACTGGAAACATCTGTGGAAGGAGGGATAGAGGAAGACAACGAGAGAAGATTCTTGACAGTCTTGTTGCATGGCATGGAGGTGTGTCGGCACACGAACTGATACATGTTGCAGGGACAGTAAAGGAAGGTTTATGATATCTCCCCTGGCACAAGAACAACTTGTCTTCAGTTATGTTGGAACCTTGACTGACGTCTAATGACATACATGAGTAAAAAATAAATCTGTGAGCTTCTGTCCTAAGAGGTTATTATTATCTTAAAAATCTAAATGACAGGAAGTTATAATAAGAGCTTTAGAAATGTAGAGGTACCTGTGTCAGCTGCTACACATATGGACTGAATACTTAATTGTACAATGAGGGTAATTTGTTGACTAACTAACTAACTAACTAGTAAACTCGCATGATTCATTCTTCTTCATAAAATCCAACCATCACTTAATAATTAATCCTATCATGTTTGTTTTTTCAAATATCTGGCTAGAGCAATCCTACATTTAAAAAAAATATTTGATTAGAGCATGCTGTAGAAGTCTGGATAAACAGAAGCAACCCCTGTGCTTTTTTACAAGGTCCAACAATTCAGTAATGAGACTGATTTTATTATGGCCAAGAAAGAAAAACCATCTATTAAGCAAAGCATAAAATCCAAAAAAAAAGGCAACCTTCATCAATGATCTGGCGACTTTTCATCACCATCCGATAAGCAAACAACAAACAAGTCGCCATTTTGTTGACCTAGTCGGAGGTGCATTGTTACCTAATCAGCAGGGAGCACAAAGCTAACATTAAATTCTGTTTAAAACTCAGAAAAAAAGCGCCATTGAGACAGTGGAATTGACGTGACAAGTTTTGTGGGATAATTGTTTATGTCATGCACAGATTTTCAGGTAGTATTCACTATTCAAAAGTGGTGTGTAAATGATTACTAATGCAACTAGACCTAGACTCCCAATTTCTGTTCGTAATGAGGAACTCATTGCCAGAGACCATTCATAAAATTGTAATGGAAAATTTGGGCAAGAAAAAAGTTGCTTTCCAGTTTTTACCACATTTGTTGTTTGATGACCAAAAACATCCTCGTGTTGAGTACACAAAAGACATCAGCAAAATGTGTCAAACATTTCTTAAATTTGATTGTTGCAGAGGATGAAACATGGATTTTCCACTATGAGGGTTTAGTGGAAGTCATCATCATCACTAAAAGGTAAAAAAAAAAATGGTCCTCAAGAGTCAAAAGTGAAGACAATGTTGATGTGCTACTACGACAGCAAAGATGTTATTCACAAAGAATTTTTATAAGAGGGCCAGACTGTCACAACCACAGGTTATTGAAGTATTTTGAAACTTTTATTGAAAAAGTTCTTTGAGTTTGACCTGAGTATTCAACACATGGCAGTTTTTTCCCTTCTTCATGACAATACATGCACCCGCTCACCAGGCGGTAGTTGTATAGGAATTTTTGGCCCCAAAACAAGTGTGTGTTCTCAACCATCCCCTCTTCCCAGATTTGTCTACCTGTGATTATTTTCTATTCCCAAAATTATAGTTACCATTGAAAGGACGCTTTAACAATATTGATCACATCCAATAGCCTGTAATATTGTTTTTAAGGGCAATAACAACTGAAGAACTACAGAGGTAATTCCAGTGTTTGTAAGATCATGCCACTTGCTGTATCAATGCACAAATGGCTTACTTTGAATAAAATGCATGTTATATCTTCATCTGTTGATTATTTTAATTGTTATGGAATTAAGCCTCATTACTTAATTGTTGGATCTTGTAATATCTTTGAAATTAATACACTCATGATTTATCATGATTTATTGTATTACTTGGACAACTGCTGCAAAACTTTCTCTTTTATCTCTGTCGTCTCGATACGGGTCACAATTTTTAGCTATTTTAAAACCCCGACAGGGCTGTATTAGGGGGGTCTCAATATAACCTAACAGTGGAATGGGGTTTCTGGGACCTCTTCCCGAGGCATCCTTATTCGCATGTGGCAGTTTGTGTCAGCGGGTGTTTATCGCTTGGTGGATGTCCTGGTGGGGTTGAATCTCATTAATTCATTCAAATCTGTCTAGAACTGAAACGGGTAAAACAGCAGATAGGACAGACTCGGTATAAGTTGTAACTGTCTGGGACTATATAATTTTTGGTAAGAGCCAGAACAAACTGGGTAACTGATGGTATGTGGAACATACTGTAGCAATCTGGAGGCAGAAACAGTTAAAGTAATAATAGTTAGGACCAACTGGGTATAAGTTGTAACTAAGCCTGCATTAAAAAAATTTATTTTAGTAATACTTAGGACAAATTTGATGCAGCTGTCTGGGGACTTCTACTTCTTCTTCTCTTTCACCTTCTACCTCAGCGAAGTGTCAGGGAGAGATTTAATGTTCGTTGATGAGCTCTGTCAAGAGCAATATTAGGACTGATGTTCATTTCTGTAAGGCTGTTCTTAATGCCATCGCTCCATATTTTCTGAGGTCTTCCACTCGCTCTATATCCGTTGTAACGTTTTAGTGTGGCGGATAGTACCATGGCATTCTTGTTAGGTGTCCAAACCACTTCATTTGTTGTTCTTTGATGACCTGTAAGATGTCTGGGGACTGAAAGAATTAAAGTAACAGCCAGGATGGACTAGGTATAACTTGTTCTGTCTGGAGACTGCAAGAGGGAAGAAATAAGTAATTTGTTCATTTAACAAATAAATGCTCTGTGTTTGATGTGTTACATAATATGTATTGAGCTAATTTGCTAATGTAATACTTTTGTAGTATTAGTTTGGTTCTGTTAGTGTAGTATTTATTACACTATTTACTTAGCTGGTGTTTTAAACTTTGTCCCAATATGGGACACAGGTTTTTGTTATTTTAAAGCCCCATGCCGACTGTCGTCGGGGCCCTAATATAAACCAATGGTTGAACAAGGTGTTTGGGACTTGAGGCTGGGGGAGTCTTATCCAAATGGTAGCATTTTATGTCACCTGATGCTAGTCCCTCATTGTATAGTCCTGGTAGGGTTGCACGTCACTTGTCACTTGGCTAGTGTGCTTTTAAAGTTGCAAAGTAATATGTTCTTCATTGTGATTGTGATTTATGATTTTAACAAATCTGGGAGAGTGATATGTTATACGAAATATTATTTTCTTGTTTTAAATGAAAAAAATCATTTCTTAACAGTTGAACAAGTCATAGGCTATTAAAAAAAAAAAAAAACAAGACACATATCCCTATATATACACAGCATTTGAGTTATTATTAACATGTTTAACAGTGTAACTCTATATTTTAAAATCTGGCCTCTATACAACTGAAGACAAATAAATGGCAGATATCGTCATTGTGAAGTGATCACACCACAAATGTAACCGGATACTACTGGCACTGAACAGCTTTGCAGCCAGCAGCAGGTTGAACGTGGTCAACTTTTTCCCCCTCCTAAAATTGACAAAGACATGGATATTGGGATGTGACCTGTTAGTCAGGCCCAGAGCTTTATTCTGGCGGTACTGGCTACACAATACCAGCACACACACACACACACACACAAAATTTGAGGGAGGAAGGGTGGGTGGGGGGGGGGGGGGGGGTCAGTATTTTTTTTCCTAATGTAAAAGACATTTAGTTTTAAGTGTCTGCACCTTTGTTCTACCTACAAAAAAGCCCTGGCCAGGCTTTCATATATTGTAGGCTGTAACAGAATAAAGTAGGATGACCTTTTAAAACAAAAGAGGATCTTGCGGTAGGTGTTGTCATTATGAAAATGAGGTGTAAGTCCTTCGCCGCATATTCTAAGCCCTGACAATGAAGTAGCGGGATTAAGGGGGGGAGGGGGGGGGGGGGTTCCCCCTTCCTCATCACCTTTACTTAATTTTCTGGCTATTTCCACACAAATCTTAATTTTGCAAGCTGACACACTAATCACTACACATATTTGTCAAACTAGTCTTTTTGTTATTAAATACTCAAGTCACTGTAGTGAAACCTGATCAGACTTTATCCATGACTCCAAGGTTTTGTGTTACCAACTTTAGTGAGCTTATAGTAATTTGTATTATGTGAAGCTTTGCAGAACTATCTAAGTGTAACAGAGTCATCATTATCATCATCATCCAGTGTCTTTCACACAGTCAATCACACTTCTCCACATCTTGCGATCTCAAAAGAATGCATCAGTTAGTAGGCTGAACCTTTGGTGCTTTGATATAATTATGTTCATGATAAAAATTATGTGGAATTTGTTGATTTTTCAAAATATCTGTTTTATTTTAATTTCAAAATTACTGTGGCATATTTTACAGATGTCCAGAGCTTGAAGTTATTCATTGATCGCTGTTAAGAATTTAACAAAACTATATGGTTATTATTAAATGTTTTATAAGAACATAGTGATTCTTCTTCTTTTATTTGACATGTCCATAACGGCTGATATTTGTATTAGGACACTTATCCATTTAGGCGTTGCGAGTCCGACTCGTAATTCCAGCGTACCGCAGTCGAAACCCACTGCTGGCTGCATGGATTTTTATCATGCTATGGGGCATTGCTGGTCGACCCAGCCTAAAATGGGTACCAGGATGGCTGTCCTGGGGAAGTAAAGGTGGCCGGCGTAATGCTGACCACATTAGCCACTTAGTGCTGATGGTCTGTAAAAATATAGGCGCTCTTCCCAAATACCCGATACGTCTAAAGGTGTGAAAAGGAATCTTTACTTTACTTCTAAACTTATCCATTGTTGGATGTTTGGTTTTACAAAGAGATCCATCTATTATTGGGGTTTGGATCCTTAAGGAGACCCTTCCACATTCATAGCTGTTGTTTAGATTTTCTAGGAGACCCATTTACAGCTGGGGTTTAGATGCACTAGGAGACCTGTTTACTGCTGGGGTTTAGATGACTAGGAGACCCATTTACTGCTGGTGTTTAGATGCACTAGGAGACCCATTTACTGCTGGGGTTTAGATGCACTAGGAGACCCGTTTACAGCTAGGGTTTAGATGCACTAGGAGACCGATTTACTGCTGGGGTTTAGATCTACTAGGAGACCCATTTACTGCTGGGGTTTAGATCTACTAGGAGACCCATTTACTGCTGGGGTTTAGATCTACTAGGAGACCCATTTACTGCTGGGGTTTAGATCTACTAGGAGACCTGTTTACTGCTGGGGTTTAGATCCACTAGGAGACCTGTTTACTGCTGGGGTTTAAATCCACTAGGAGACCCATTTACTGCTGGGGTTTAGATGCACTAGAAGACCTGTTTACAGCTGGGGTTTAGATCCACTAATAGACCCATTTACTGCTGGGGTTTAGATGCACTAGGAGACCCATTTACTGCTGGGGTTTAGATGCACTAGGAGACCCATTTACTGCTGGGGTTTAGATGCACTAGGAGACCCATTTACTGCTGGGGTTTAGATGCACTAGGAGACCCATTTACTGCTGTGGTTTAGATGCACTAGGAGACCCATTTACTGCTGGGGTTTAGATGCACTAGGAGACCCATTTACTGCTGGGGTTTAGATCCACTAGGAGACCTGTTTACTGCTGGGATTTAGATGCACTAGGAGACCCGTTTACTGCTGGGGTTTAGATGCACTAGGAGACCCATTTACTGCTGGGGTTTTGATGCACTAGGAGACCCATTTACTGCTGGGGTTTAGATGCACTAGGAGACCTGTTTACTGCTGGGGTTTAGATGCACTAGGAGACCCATTTACTGCTGGGGTTTAGATCCACTAGGAGACCTGTTTACTGCTGGTGTTTAGATCCAATACGAGACCCATTTACTGCTGGTTTTTAGATCCAATACGAAACTAATTTACTGCTGGTGTTAAGATCTAACACGATACCCATTTGCTGCTGGTGTTTAGATCTAATACGAGACCCATTTACTGCTGGTGTTAAGATCAAATATGAGACACATTTACTGCTGGTGTTTAGATGCACTAGGAGACCGATTTACTGCTGGGGTTTTGATGCACTAGGAGACCCATTTACTGCTGGGGTTTAGATCTACTAGGAGACCCATTTACTGCTGTGGTTTAGATCCACTAGGAGACCTGTTTACTGCTGGGGTTTAGATCTACTAGGAGACCCATTTACTGCTGTGGTTTAGATCCACTAGGAGACCCATTTACTGCTGGGGTTTAGATCTACTAGGAGACCCATTTACTGCTGTGGTTTAGATCCACTAGGAGACCCATTTACTGCTGGGGTTTAGATACACTAGAAGACCTGTTTACAGCTGGGGTTTAGATCCACTAATAGACCCATTTACTGCTGGGGTTTAGATGCACTAGGAGACCCATTTACTGCTGGGGTTTAGATGCACTAGGAGACCCATTTACTGCTGGGGTTTAGATGCACTAGGAGACCCATTTACTGCTGGGGTTTAGATGCACTAGGAGACCTGTTTACTGCTGGGATTTAGATGCACTAGGAGACCCGTTTACTGCTGGGGTTTAGATGCACTAGGAGACCCATTTACTGCTGGGGTTTTGATGCACTAGGAGACCCATTTACTGCTGGGGTTTAGATGCACTAGGAGACCTGTTTACTGCTGGGGTTTAGATCCACTAGGAGACCTGTTTACTGCTGGTGTTTAGATCCAATACGAGACCCATTTACTGCTGGTTTTTAGATCCAATACGAAACTAATTTACTGCTGGTGTTAAGATCTAACACGATACCCATTTGCTGCTGGTGTTTAGATCTAATACGAGACCCATTTACTGCTGGTGTTAAGATCAAATATGAGACCCATTTACTGCTGGTGTTTAGATCAAATATGAGACCCATTTACTGCTGGTGTTTAGATCAAATATGAGACCCATTTACTGCTGGTGTTTAGATCAAATATGAGACCCATTTACTGCTGGTGTTTAGATCAAATATGAGACCCATTTACTGCTGGTGTTTAGATCAAATATGAGACCCATTTACTGCTGGTGTTTAGATCAAATATGAGACCCATTTACTGCTGGTGTTTAGATCAAATATGAGACCCATTTACTGCCGGTGTTTACATCAAATATGAGACCCATTTACTGCTGGTGTTTGATCCGATACCCATTCACTACTGGTGTTTAGATCCGAGACCCATTTACTGCTGGTGTTTAGATCAAATATGAGACCCATTTACTGCCGGTGTTGAGATCCAATACGAGACCCATTTACTGCTGGTGTTTAAATCAAATATGAGACCCATTTACTGCTGGTGTTTATATCAAATATGAGACCCATTTACTGCTGGTGTTAAGATCCAATACGAGACCCATTTACTGCTGGTGTTTAGATCAAATATGAGACCCATTTACTGCTGGTGTTTAGATCCAATGGTTAGTTGTGTACCCTTTACATGCCGTTGCAGAACCAACCCCAACAGCCCCTAGCTGTTGTGTGGTTTTTCTAGGCAAATTCACGTCCAGTCGTTTGTCATTGCTCCTGGACGTTCGGCTTTCTTGATACCACTGTCGAAACCAACGCAAGGCGCATGGCCCACAGCTGGGATCGAACCCGGCATTACAAAGCGTTCGCATCGACTTAGCCAGGGAGCCGACGTTTAGATCCATACGAGACCCATTTACTGCTGGTGTTTAGATCCAATACGATACCCATTCACTGCTGGTGTTTAGATCCGAGACCCATTTACTGCTGGTATTTAGATTCGAGACCCATTTACTGCTGGGGTTTAGATCCAATACGAGACTCATTTACTGCTGGTGTTTAAATCCGAGACCCATTTACTGCTGGTGTTTAGATTCGAGACCCATTTACTGCTGGGGTTTAGATCCAATACGAGACTCATTTACTGCTGGCGTCTAGATCTGAGACCCATTTACTGCTTGTGTTTAAATCCGAGACCCATTTACTGCTGGTGTTTAGATCCAGTAAAAGACCCATCCAATGCTGGAGTTTAATCTTCTAAGAAGCCCTTCCAGTGCTGGGGTTTAATCCTATAGGATATCCATCCACTGCTGGATTTGGACCCTCTATGGGACATTTATTACTGGGGTTTAGATCTTCTAGGAGACCCATTAACTGCTTGGGTTTAGATCCACCAGAAGACCCATCCAATGCACGGCTTTGATCTTCTAAGAGACCCATCAAGTGTTGGAGTTTAATCCTGTGGGAGATTTTATCCACAGCTGGGGTTTGGACCTTCTAGGACAGGGTTATTTAACTAACTACCTGTAGGCTGAATCTCGCCAGCATTGGCCTAGCAAGTGGTCAGCTGATCATTGCCAATTCAATTGTATTAATGATCTTTCTACACTAGAGTTATGGCTTCTGGCCCACAACGTTTCTAAGTTAAACAGTCCTGCTCTAGGAAATCCATCCATGGTGCTTTATTAATATCCTACCCCAGATGCCGTCAAAGGACAGTCCAACATTTTAGAGGGTGGTAAGACTGGGTTTCCCTGCTTTCTGATGCTTTTAACGACCCCACAACATATAGAACCGGCCCTACGTCCCGGGAGAGAGTGCAGCCTAGGTCCCACGACTGCATACAGCCTATCTACCACACTCTGAAATATTAGACTGTCTTGTGATCTGTGGATTTTCCCCAGATTGGGGTTGGATATTAATAACGCACCGCATCCACTGCCGGGGTTTCCATCCTCTAGGAGGCACATCTATTCCTGGGGTTTTGATCTTTTTGAATACCCAAATACAGCTGGTGTTTGATCCTCTGGAAGACCCATCCACGGCAGAGTTTGGATCCTTTAGGAGATACAATCATGGCTGGGTTTGGATTCTCTTCGAGCTGTCTTGATCAGGCAAACCTAAACACTAAATGTGTGATTATACCAGAACAAAGTCAGTCTCAAGCCAGCTAGTTCCCTAGAGGGGGAAGTGTTAAAAGACCAGGATTTATTAAGAGATCCTTTTCAATGGTGTTGTCTGTTTACAGACAGGGTCTAACGTCTGTCTGATGCTCGGCTCTAAGGATTTCTCTCCCACTAATGTGAAACCCAGGTACTGGTCTTCACTATCTGGTTCTTAAACTTGAGATCTCCGTCTGGGGGAGAAAGAATAGCCACACTTGACTGCAGGTTTCTTCAATAACAGTGACTGATTGGACACTTTTCCGTCTTTCCAGACGACAGTGTTATATTGCACTATAAAGAGGCATAGGACTCACAGCCTATGACGATGTCGAGTGTGATTAGCAAAGAAGTCTTCCACAGTGCAGAAAGCAATGTCAAACTAGTGGACATAAATTTGCCTAGAAAAACCACAACAGCCGAAAAATGCTGGGGCTGGTTTTGCAACCTCATCTAAAGGTCACGCAACTTTTAATTAAGAAAATACGCTGACTGTTTATACAATTGGTTAGAAAGCTGATAAGGTTAGGGGTAGGAATCATCATCATCATCGTTATCATGTTCTGCTGTTATGGGTCACAGGGTATAGTCCTCTGTTCTATTCTATTCTATTCTCTCGATATCACAGATGGAATTTAGTCCAGCACCATTTGTCTCTCTCAACAACGTTTGCGACTTGGATGCTCTCGTTTTGGAAATCTACTTGTTTCCCATGCCAGTGGCTTGTTTTGTGATATGTATCCATTACTCTATTGATAAAGAAAAGGAATACAATATTAGAATAGAAAACGAAAAAAAAAATGTCAGCTTGACAAACGACATTGCAATCTTTATTTACTGCTGTTTTGAAAACACTAGAGATGGTATGTTGAATTAAAGGGAATGAAATGACAGAGAAGAAAATAAAGACAGAGCAGTTGTAAAGACACGTAGCTTGGGTAGAAATCATGTGTCAATCAATATTTAAAAAATAATTACAGAAAAGTGGCTATGATGAGCAAAGAATGCTTGAATTGAAGACAAGTCTAGGTAACTAGAAAACGTCTCCTAACTACTAAACTAAAATCCTCTGCGATAATTATTACTAAGCGTGGCTTATTTCACTATAAAAAAAACCCACCCCCCCCCCACCCACCCACACACACGCGCACGCACGCGCGCACGCGCGCACACGCACACGCACACATCTTCTGAATGCCAGAAACATAATTATACAAAAGTCAGTAAATAAACCCTTTTCACGTCTTAGGCGCATCGGGCACATGGGAAGAGCATCCCATATTTTTACAGACCAATCGACACTAGGTGGATAATGTAGTCAGGATTACGCCAGCCGTCTTTTCTTTCCAGGGCCCATTTTAGGCTGGGTCAACCTGCGACGTCCCATACTATGATAAAAATCCACACAGCCAGCAGTGGGTGGGTTTCGATCGGGGTACGTTGGAATTCGCAACGCATAAGCCACGGACGCCGCGAAACATGAAAATATTGATCATTATATTATATTACCATAAATTTGAACCCCAAAGAATTCCGCCTAATAAATATATGACCCACTGCAGAAAGCAGTACAAGGGAATGAAAGATGCACACCTTCATTGTGTTACTAGTGCCAAACAGGGACAATAACAACAAAAGGAAAACGATAAATCAAAAACAGAAAGGAAATGTCTACGGCGAATCCTAAATGTAACAAAAAGAGGCAGGATTAGAAACAACAATATCAGGAAACAATCTGTGAAGAAACCAGTACCAAATTACCCTAAATGTCCCAAATGATTCAGACATGTGCCAAACATACCACCGAGAGCCATGTCACTTAAGAAACAGATGGGCCGATGGAATATCTATGCCCGTTAAAACAAACATCTAATTAGCACAAACCAAAGTTCGCACCAGATACCACTTCAAAACCCAGCGCTGGAATACAGAAAAATGACCGGAGAAGTAAGGAAGAAGTAAATCTCCAAATATGAAGAAGCCAGAAGTAAACATGAGATACACAGCTATTCGTCATTCTAACTATCCGCTCTTTCATGAGCTCATCAGACTACCAATGCTTTAGTTGCATCCCCTGTATTTCCTACAGGCTTCAAGACGCTTATTCCAAACCTGTTCCTGAGCGCCAGCACACTTGTGATATGCAAAACATCATCACGACAGTCAGTCAGTAGCATGGCATTTGCAGAACCTTGCTCCCATAACAACCCTCCGGAAAACCTCTCGATCACAAGCAAGATGTCCTGCGTCCGATTTACCCATCTGAAGATAACCTGCCACATCCTGCACCCATGTTCTCTTTGACCTTCCTCTTCCTCTCTTCCCAGGCATATACCCCTCCATTCAGCAAAATTTTGTGACGTTTCAAGTGACCAAAATATTTTAATTTTTTTTGTGTTTTTTCATCTTTAATAGCCAGCCTTCTTCAATATTCAGTTCTTGAAGAATAGTTGCATTTGTTCTTTTCTTATCCCATGATATTTTTGTAGAACCCGTCTATGACATTTGTATTCACAGGCATGTATGCGCTGTTCAGTTTGTTTAGTAGGTGTCCAGGTCTCACAAGCGTATTATGTTTGTCATCACGACAAACTACTGTAATTGATTTGTATACTTGAGACCCACAGTTAGCAGTCTGCTTCACATCGGAGCAACAGCAGCAAAGAATGTTAAATTTACAATCTATTGTTATAATGCTTTCAATTTCGTCATCATCAGATTCCACCTCTGCGGTTAAGCCACGTAGAGAGAAACAATCTGCCATCCATTGCTAGATAGGAAGCAATGGCTTCTGTAATTCAGTGTCGATGTAGAAGCTTTTTAATGTCATCAATCTTTATTTTCCTAGGGCGACCATTTGCTTTCACATCAGATCTTTTTACGGTTCGTACCTGCAATGGTAGTTGTATTGACTAAATAACCAAACTATTCAATCAATGACATTTTGCTGTATGGTGTTTTCATAGTCTGTCTAATAATAAAGTAAAGATCCGTTTTCACGCCTTAGGCGCATCGGGCAAATGGGAAGAGCATCCCATATTTTTACAGAGAAATCAGTACTAGGTGGGTAATGTGGTCAGCATTACGCCAGCCGTCTTTACTTCCACAGGACAGCCATTCTGGTAGCCATTTTTAGGCTGGGTCGACTTGCGACGCCCCATAAAAAAAAGTAAAGGTCCCTTTTCCACGCATGTAGGACATACAGGTTAGACCTATATTTCATAGACCAATCGACACAAGTTGAATGATGTGGTCAGCATCACACCAGTCGCCTTTACTTCCCGGGACTGCACCCGATACCCACTCAAGGCTGGGTCGACCTGGGCGTCAAGGTCATTTTTGAAACAAGTCTGGCTCCACCAGGGAGCGAACTCACGACCGTCCGATCCGCACGCGAGCGTCTAACTGCTTCGCTACGCGCGACGCCCCATACCATGATAAAAATCCACACAGCCTGCAGTGGGTTTCAGTATATCCGAAATTGTACAAACCATTTAACGGTTAACATGGCGAGCTTATATAAGATATCTTCCTGAAACAGGCAAGACAGTCATTAGGATGGAATGGTTTGGGGATGTACTTATGTAGATGCAGTGAATGTTCTGCCTGGCCTATGCTAGTGGAAGTACTGTCTGGGTGGGATGCATAATGTGTGAGACATGTTTCTCTCCCTTTATAGGATCTACATTCCTTCGTCAGTATTTAGTGTGCGCCCGAGCAGCTAAATCTCGAGTCCTTTGTATGATTTACAGTCAAATGTGTGAAATTGAAGCCTCGAAGAAGATTGATTCCGTTAAAATGTACCCAAAAGTCAGATATTAATATTCATGGACGGATAATGTAATGTACCTACCATTCTCAGTGGAAGTCGTCCCCATGTGGGATATAATTTTTTGTTACTTGAAGCCTCACCCTAGCTTCTGCCGGGGCCCTGGATATAGCCGGGGCATAGATATGGCCCAGCTATAAATATGGCCTGACGGCTGAAAGGGGTTTCTGTGACCTCTCCACGGGTGATCCTCATCCCCATGGTGGCACTTTGTGTCACCGGGTGTTCATCGCTTGTGTGATGTCCTGGTGGGGTACAACTACCTACGTAACTAGCTACTATTCTCAGTGCCATTGCAGGATCAGGTAGTACCAGGTGCGGAAAGTTGCCTGTCTTTCACCCCCCCCCCCCCCCACTCCACTGCCCCTGTCAAGCATATAGTAAAAGTCGACTAAGTAGGGATTTGTTGACATCTGATGTGTTGACACAGGTATCACATCCTAGCTGTAAACCACAACACAATCAACCGTTTTTCTATAGATGAGAGTAGAAGAAGAAATTGTGGTGGTTGTAGTAGTAGTAGCAGCAGCAGCGGCAAAAGAAGAAGAAGAAGAAGAAGAAGAAGAAGAAGAAGAAGAAGAAGAAGAAGAAGAAGAAGAAGAAGAAGAAGAAGAAGAAGAAGAAGAAGAAGAAGAAGAAGAAGAAGAAGAAGAACAACAAGAAGAACAACAAGAAGAACAAGAACAAGAGCAAGAGCAAGAAGAAGAAGTCAGTAATTTTAACTTACAGGGAATACTGGCCGGTTCTGCACCACTTGGTGGTGAACTGATGTATGACTAGCTGAATGTTGTGAGGGCCCTTAGGGAGCGAGTGAACAGTGCCGAGGCACAGATAGATCGTTATGCTCTGAGGAGAATGGCACTGCGGGGAGTTAAAAGGGGATTTGGCCAACGCTCTACACTTATAGGAATGGCGAGACGGATATACAACAGACAGTTACTGGTACCATCGGAATTTTAACTCTTCGCTTGCTGCTGAAGATGGGGGGGGGGGGGGGCGGAGAGCCTATTGGAGAGGGGGGGGGGTGTCCCGAGTGCTGTGATGTCGAGTCTGAATTCAACTTACAGGAGATAGAAAAAGCAATGGCTTAACGACCAGAACGTTGGGCTCTCAAGCTGGAGACCCAGGTTCGAATCCTCCGCACGGTTGGGGATTTTGGTGGTGAACGCAAACTTACAGGAGAACGAGTTAAAAACTACTCAGAACTGAAAGGGTTACGACAAACAAACTATTATAGTATTGATTCTGTCAGTACACGGTAATTACGTTAACAGCAGTGTGTTAACGGAGTTAACGTAACTTTGCCCTACATGTGTTAAGTAATAAAATAATAAATCAACCGCCATGATCTGAATCAAGAAGTAATGTCAGAGAAATCCCTCTTGTACATGTTCATGTTTGACTGCCAACGGCGAAGAAATCTGCCCGTGCAGAAGATCGTCTGCAGAGAGAGCTGGAGGAGAACCGTGGAGGAGGAACAAGTGTTGCTTCAGCTTCAAGCGGAGGTACGAGTTGAGCAACTTCTCATTGGTTCTCTTTCTCAGCAGAACGTTTGTTGGAATCTCTGTCTAGTCCTTGGTCACGTACGCACGCTGCTGCCTACGTGTACATTGTGTGTGCCGGGATTACGACGTGGGGGTAATTCTTTATATGACAGTTGGAACGGGAACTGAAGTTTACTTCAGAAACTTTTGGAAATCAAATTCAAGTTCTCATTACTTAGCAACAAGTTTTACGGCTGATACTTTTACTTAAAACGTGGAACTAGAAAAAGGAATTTATATTGCCGTGTTATCTTTTTTATCGTCAACGATAGCTGTTTCGAATTATTATTTTCTGGAAAAATTAGCCAAACCTAAGGAAGTCTCGTTCGTTCTGTCTATTCCGTCGGATTGTGTAAGCAAACTGATAGATATCAAGGTCGCTGCAGATTGCATTTCATTTGTAAGTACTAAGCGTACTCTTGTTATTAATGTATGTGCATGATATTAGTATTGGTAAATAATATTTACTATTACCAGGTATAGTTTTGATTTAGTTTCAAATAAATGTGTACATGGCGTAACATAGTAAGTAATGATATCTTATTGAAGTGACTTAACAGTAAGTTACTTCGGAATTGCCGGTCTGTCACTCTTTAATGTGATGAGATGGAGAAACACTAAAAGTACAAAAGCAACCGACCGTTTTCGTGGCGTTCACGGTTCAGACCTTGGTGCAAGAGTTGCACCATAGACAGAAGATTTTCGGGTCTCACCTCGTAACTTTCCTGAGCACTACTTGCAGGGCAACCCCCACCCGGTGGTGGAGACATGAATTAGCACAGGCAGCACATTTTGGGTTACAAGACAGCTGACATCAGCAATGTTTATGTTTTTATTATAAGTGCACATAACATATAGTTAAAAATTAAAATATGAGTCTTAGTCAGAGTCTAGCATCGTATGCCATGCCTGATGAGCCACTTGGGTGAAAAGGGTCCTTTCTTTTTCTCTTCTTTTGTCGTCTCACTGTTAATGGATTGTAACCCAGTGTCATGAGTGTCCTGGTTTTATGTATTTGTCTTGTGCTTCTCAGGTGGCTTGAGTGATAGGTTCAACTGGTGGCAGGTTTCATATGTATGATTTATCCATATCTTTCTTGTTCTACCTCTCGCCTTCCTCCCAGATGTTCTATTGTAAAAAGTCTCATATGCAGTCTGGCTGAATTCTCACTAGATGGCCGAACCATTTCATTCTTTGTCAAAAAATCTAGACATGGTCTTATTCCAGCTTTCTCTCTGATGCCTACTACTCAAGAAACATAGAAAAAGAAAGGGTTCTTTAATTTACCGTTTACAGCAGCTTATGATCTGTCAATGTAATAAGTAGTAAAGAACACCATTTCTGTACCGTCATATTGTAGGGCAGGGCTATACAACTTGCGGCCCACAGGCCCATCTGGCCCGTGGAAGTCTAGCAAGAGGCCTGCAGACCAGTGCCAGTTGTATTGCATTAATAATCTCTCTATGCTGGAAGCTCCTATCTCTGGCCAGTGATGTTCCTCATTTTCAGTGTTGTGGGACCTCAAAGTAAACTAAGTTGAATAATCCTGTTATAGAGGGTCGTGTGTCAGTTTTCACTTTTACTTGACAAAGCAGCACTTCCAGAACATTTTCTAGCATTCATTTTATGATACTCTCTGTCCCCATCCTCAGCAGCCAGCAGAGAGTTCCCATTTCAGTGGTACCAGTAGCAGTTTGATTATACATACATCTTGCCTGTTCTCCTAGCATTGAGTGTCAGCCAGATAAAAAGAAACATTATTTCTGACAACTGCAAATGAAAATTGAGCTGCTAGAGATATTCACAAACAAATGCCTGAAATAATTGATGAACTTTAAATGAGGTGAATTCCTAAAGGCAAAGAAATCATATAAATGTAAGGACAACTGCTGGTATCAACACTTATATGAAAAGAAGATTGTAATATGTTGGGAATCAACAGTTATAAGAGAAAGAAGATTGTATTATACTGGTATCAACAGTTAACTCTTTGAGCCCCGGGGGGTTAAGGATCAGAAGCCCAAGAGGTTTTAATGCATTTTTTTATTTCACAAGTGTAGAACATTAAAACAGACCATACTAATTCAATTGCTGCGCAACATACACATATCATACATCAAAGTGACCAGGGATTGTTGAGGAATAATTTAAGAAGACAGCTACAACAAATAATTGTGTTAGTAATTATTAGTAAATAAATTGACGGTATGTTTACAAAATTAGTAAAATGAAATAAAAAAATTTCCACTTACCACCATGGCACCCAAAAAAAAAAAACACTGGGTCAAATGTATCCAAAATGAATCACAAATGAATATGAACCACTTAGTAATGTATAAGTAAAATATAAAAACTCAATCGATACATTAGATTTTGTTCCAAAGAATCTTTTGAAGGATTAATAACAGAGCACCATTTTTTGGGTAAAGAAAAGTGACTATCAAAACAATAAGTATCTTCTCACAAAACAAAGTTTATATAACACTCAATTTGCCTGTAATTTTGTAGCTATGTTCCTAAATAATGAGGGGAATAGCACTAGAACTAACTGACACTGAAGAAAATCGTCTTTTTACTAATGTTTATTCTATTTGTGCCAGCTGACTTTGCTATTGTTGTACCCTTCGCGTGAGGTACACATTAGACATATCCCTCATCAAAGTTTGACTATAATATAAATGACTGAAACATGTCTATTTCTCAACTTTACCTATCTAACTTTGAATGAATCTAAAAAAACACATACTTTTTTTAAATTTTAGGCTTCTAAGGCCGTAAATCCTGTTGGCATCCATGTAGAATAGTGCTTGGCAGTCATATTCTTTTTAAAACAAACACTTAGTAACTAGGCGAATCTCACAAATATACTATATTTTCGTCTTTCAACACACATTTCTAAATGAGCACGCTTGATATCGGACAAAAAAAACTCGGAAGGAAGTTGAAATTGGGCGGTCTGCGTTTCATTACCGGTCAGTGGTAGATTAAAAACCATCACTTGTCACGCGCCTCGCCGATTGGGCGGTACTGTTGAAACAAATTAGCACGTGATGCGTTTCCTAGGACTCAAAGAGTTAAAAGATAAAGAAGAAAGAAGATTGTAATACACTGGTATCAACAGTTATAACAGAAAGAAGATAGTAATACACTTAATAAACTGGTATCAACAGTTATAAGAGAAAGAAGATAGTAATACACCTAATACACTGGTATCAACAGTTATAACAGAAAGATTGTAAGTCACTGGTATCAGCAGTTTTAAGAGAAAGAAGATAGTAATACACCTAATACACTGGTATCAGCAGTTATAACAGAAAGATTGTAAGTCACTGGTATCAGCAGTTATGAGAGAAAGAAGATAGTAATACACCTAATACACTGATATCAACAGTTATAAGAGCAAGATTGTAAGTCACTAGTATCAGCAGTTATAAGAGAAAGAAGATAGTAATACACCTAATACACTGGTATCAGCAGTTATAAGAGAAAGAAGATTGTAAGTCACTGGTATCAGCAGTTAATAGAGAAAGAAGGTAGTAATACACCTAATACACTGGTATCAGCAGTTATAAGAGAAAGAAGATTGTAAGTCACTGGTATCAGCAGTTAATAGAGAAAGAAGGTAGTAATACACCTAATACACTGGTATCAGCAGTTATAAGAGAAAGAAGATAGTAATACACCTAATACACTGGTATCAACAGTTATAACAGAAAGAAGATAGTCTTCTTCTTCTTCGATCCTTCTGTCAGAAAACTTATATCAGGAGGCCGGTAGCCTTTATGAAAGCTATCGTGCAATCCATATCCTCTTGTGTACCATACAGTTTTGTCTTTATTGTGGTTGGAACAGGCCAGATTGCGTCTCTGTTGTCAGCATACAGTTGACAGTGTTGGAGCACATGCTCAGCATTTTCGGGTGCCACGCTGCAGGGACACGTCTCCGTATTTCCTACACCGAAAAATTGAACATATGTTGACGAAATCTGTTGTGCCCTGTCCTTAGTCTGAATATAATAGACTGTCCCTCTCTAGAGAGGCGATTTGAAGTGAGTCTTGGGGAGAAAATCTGGTGTGGGTATCCAGCCACCTTTCTTGGATACCAGATTGTATTAGTGTTTTCATCTCTTGGTGGGTTAAGTCGCTATTTTGGTTGTACCATGTCACTGCCGCTTTCTGGCTAATCTGTCCGCTATTTCATTGCCTTCCAAGCCACAGTGACCTGGAATCCACTGCAGTACAGATTGTTCTACTGAAGAGCCTAAGTAAATCAGCTGTTGCGTCAAGTCTACAAACTGAGTGTCTTTTTGGTTAACAATTGCTTGTAGAACTGACATAGCATCAGTCAGAAAGACCACTCTGCTATATTTGCTGTGCTGTTGTCCATTCAGGAAAGAACATGCCGCTAGAAGTGCTTCTGCCTCTGCTCTGTAATTGGAGGAATATGAACCTGTTGGTACAGCCTGGTTGATTTTTAAACCATTTGGGCATTCTATGTATATTCCTCTTCCTCCGTCTCTTACTGCTCTCTTGGCTGAACCATCTGTATACACTCGAATCCAACTCTGGTGTGGGTGAAGTCTATTGATCTCTCCTTCTGTAGTTGATTTCATATCAGTGCTACTCATTGATGATTTGGAGGAGACCCCTGTTACAGTGGTTCTGACTGTTGGTAGGCTATCCCTAAGCCAAGCGGGGCAGTCGTTGTAAGGTTTAAATGGAACATTTGGTATAGAGAAGATAGTAATACACCTAATACACTGGAATCAACAGTTAAAAGAGAAAGAAGGTTGTAAGTCACTGGAATCAGCAGTTAATAGAGAAAGAAGATAGTAATACACTGGTATCAGCAGTTATAAGAGAAAGAAGATAGTAATACACCTAATACACTGGTATCAACAGTTATAACAGAAAGAAGATAGTAATACACCTAATACACTGGAATCAACAGTTATAAGAGAAAGAAGATTGTAAGTCACTGGCATCAGCAGTTATAAGAGAAAGAAGATAATAATACACCTAATACACTGGTATCAACAGTTATAAGAGAAAGAAGATAGTAATACACCTAATACACTGGTATCAACAGTCATAAGAGAAAGATGATTGTAATGCACTGGTATCAACAGTTATAAGAGAAAGAAGATAGTAATGCACTTAAAACACTGGTATCCACAGTTATAAGAGAAAGAAGATAGTAATTCACTGTTATCAACAGTTATAAGAGAAGGAAGATTGTATGTCACTGGTATCAACAGTTATAAGGGAAAGAAGATTGTAATACATTGGGCGCATTCTAAGATAGAGCTAAGAATCACAAAACAGGTAATGAACTAGGAAATAAATAGATCTCTGTGGGAAGAATTTTTATGAGAAGGTTTGGACTGGATTGGTAAATAAAAGTTTAAAAAAAAAAAACCTAAATAAGCTTAATTGATGATCATAAGGTTTTTCACACAGCTCAGGATGAAAGTTAACTGCATTGATCAAATAGGTACTGATAAAACACATATAAGAATTCTTACTAACTTACCTTGAGAGCATCAGTCTCATTCGTCTAGGGGTATGATTCTTGCTTTGGATGTGAGAGGCCCTGGGAGCCGTCATGGTGTAGCATGCTGACATGCAGATCCGAAGGTCGTGGGTTGTCTTGACAGAGCTGAACTTTAAAAAATAAAATGACCTTGGCTCCCAGGTCGACCCAACCTTAAATGGGTACCAGGTAAAAGTCGTGGGCAGTAAAAGGTGCCTGTTGTGACGTTGACCACATCACCCACATAGTGCCGTTTGATCGATAAAATATAGGTCTAACCCAGTACACCTGAAGGGGTGAAAAAGAGCCCTTTGTGTACTTCTACTTATCTTAGGAACAAATTGTTACAGTTGTGAAAATTTTTCAATATGGAAATAAATAGAGGAGTAAGACTGGTTTTACTCTACGTAGATTTTTTAAAGTTGAAAATGTTGTGGACAGAAGAAAAATACTGAGGTATTGACTGTGGCAATGAGGTTACTAGATCATAGGCACAACAAAATTACAGCTTATCCACACAAGTTCTGCCCTTAGGTCTCTGGAATGTCTTGCACTAGAGAAGCAGACAAAAAGATGAAAGGGTAGACAGTTGGGCAATAAAACACTGAAATCAGCACCACATTCCCCACTGGATTGCTGGTTTTTGAAAGGTATATTATGAGGTAATGTGTGTCAGTCAGTAAAGGACCCTTTACCGTAGAGTGAGGCGGATTGTGCTAGTCCCATATTTTTAATAAACTAATTAACGCCTGATGAAGCCCCGAGTCATTGTTATAAGACGTCCACTTGAAAAAAAAAAATTCCTCTCCACTTTCTCTCTATCACTATGCACACACATTAAGCAAACCCACAAACGACTCCTCCAAATGTTTGCATATCCTTTTGGATGAACTAGCTGGAGGCCCACAATCTTTGTTCCCACTTAAAAACATCTGCTGACCTATGATCCAAATGTTCTAATAGAAACAGAATAGTGTAGGTTCACTTGTTCGGTGCCAAGCTTTTAACAGTCAAATTTTCTGGGTATGGTCTTGGTATGAAACTGGCCACCCCCATCTTGTTGGTTGGGGAAACTATAGTTCTGCACTTCACACTATAAGGCAGTAACACCTGTACCAATCAGTTAAGTCAGATGCTGTCTCCACAGTGAAGGTTGGCTGCAATGGATCTCCAGCATGTTCTATCTTTTGTCTTGGTTTTACAATCTCTCCGACCAGACTTCTGTTCATCCATCTCTTGATATTGTCCTCCCTCTTATATCATTGTCTACCCCTTGCTGTCTTGCTCTCAACCTTTCCATCCTGAGGGTTTTGAAAAAGTCTTTAAAGTTTAGTTGAATCAAGAATTGACATCACAGTGCTCAGGGCATTCCCATATGCGCTCCCTCCCCATTCTCAGCAGCCAGCGCAGAGTTCCAGTACCAGTGGTGCCAGTCGTAGTCTGGTTGTATGTCCGTCTTGCCTTTCCTCTGAGCCTAGTGTGCCGGTTGAACCCTCTGGTCACAGCCAGGTGCATCATTCTCTTCAGCCCATAATTATCTAGTTTCTGTTCTGACTTTGTTACTTGTTCCCAAAGGACTCTGACCACATCTTCCTTTTCATGTATCAGGTCACCACCCAGCGGTACAGATCCAGCCACTTTGTCTGCCTGTTCATTCCCTACCACGCCAGCATGGCCTGGGAAAAAAAATTCCAAAGTATGCTCACTACCCATGAACTTCCAAGTGAAGCTTGCCACTCTGCTCGAAGCAATCCTGTCTTCACCTTTTTCAGCATGCTTTCAGAGTCTTTTACAATTACAGCATGTGTATACATCTTGTTCTTTAGCCATCGGAAAGCTGCAGTGACCACCTTCACCTCCAGTCTCATGCTAGATGTTGTGGTATCATATGCCAGGCTGACCTGCACTAAAGATTTTCCATTGGCTTTCGCCATGAAATCCCAGGCACTTCTCTTCCCTCTCAATACAGAACCATCTATATATATAATTATATCATCAGGACGATAATTGTTGTGAATCAACTATTGGACTTTTTGGAAATTGTTATAAAGCAGGAAGTGGCTGGTCACTCAGTAGAGTATGCCTGCTAGGGAAGAGGCACTAGATGTCCCTATGGAGTCCACACCCCTGGTGCCTCATCTCCCTCAGCTCTGAACAGACGTCCATGTTCATTACTGACTATCCCACAGCTTTTCAGCTTCTCAGCATGTAGAAGAGTCTTTTAATGTAGCCAGAGTATTTCAGTTGCATTTTTTTTTTAAATTTCCCTCTAGTTTTCTTGTCATTCCCAGTTTTTACAAACCCTGTATATTTGATTGTTTTGTTGTTGTTGTGTTTCCATGAAATACAACCTATTGTTTTATGTATCCACATTCCCAGATATGTTTCTATTTTCTAGTTGCCTTTTCATTGTCCAGTTTTTTTGCACCACACTACAGAGTTGAGTATACATAACATTTGAAGATTCTCATCTTTAATATATTGTTTATCTCAAGCTGTCAATAATTTTCACACAACATCTTATTGAAGATAGTTTTTAAGCCGTTCACATTCTCAATCTTTTAAATTGTCTGAAAATGATGAGAAATTTTTTTTCCCCCCAAATTGTGGATTGAAATAACAAAACGAGGATATGAAAGGGAATGATATTTTGAAAATTTGGGTTTTTTTTTGCTTTTTCCCCTATCTCCGGGGGTCAAGTTTTTAGGGGTGTCTGATGTGCTTTTTTTTGGGGGGGGGGGGGGGGTAGAGTTTTTAGTTGGATTATTTACACTGACCTAAAACCCAAAACCA
>CAJHNH020001137.1:0-32500 GCA_905116865.2 Candidula unifasciata
GAGGTACCATCTCCCATGGGTTGGAGATGTCAGGAACCTTCACAGGTGTTAGCTGGTGGGTAACAAGTTGGTTCTGGTGGTTGGATAGTTGGTGGATGTTGGTGAGACTGTGAATCTTCTGCCAGCTCTTCAGAAAATATACATCCTGTCAAGAAAATAACTCAACATTAGTCATCATCAAGAGGGTAACATCTTGACAGGAAAGACAGAGCAAGCATTAGTCATCAACCTCCATCTGCTGACTATTCCCTGCTCTCCTGTTTCATTCCTCAGATTGCCTCTCCAGACCAAAAGACATAAGTCTCCTATATTTATCTGTCTGTTTAGTGCAAGAGAAGGCAAGTCAGATATACAGTGGAGATAGATAAAGTGGTCTAACACATATATCACTCTCCCTATCCCCCTCACTCTGCACACAAACACCAATATTTACCGTCAGTACCTGCATTCCCTAGCTTTCCCAACCGCCCCAGCACTCATTGATCTGGGTCAAGCACACACATACTTTGATTAACAAAGCCCTGACCCAATTCTGTCCCCATTTCGTATGAACAGATCCTGTAAGTAGTTTAAAACGTACACAATTGTAAGGGCATTAAATGTTTATCAATATGGGTGGTTTATTGAGGGCATAAGCTATTTAGTCTGTACAGTGTAAGATCTACGTTCGAATCCGCTTCTCTAGCGATCAAGAACGGTCGAACAAAGTGAGATAACACAGCCGATACTAATTTCTCTACAGCAGTGACTACTTTACAGACATCATTCTAGGTACTCGAAAACTATAATTAACTTACCCAAGCATATGTAAAAACTGAGACATTTCCAGATTGCCTTGAAAAGTGAAAGTTGTACAGGCACAGACTAACACATCTGGATGCTTGAGAAGCTGGCAAGGAGAATAGCGTCGCTTAGACACTTCAGGCGTTGGTACAAAAGAAGTCCCTTGTATACTTGTGGAAGGAGTAAATCGGTTTCCAAGAAACCTCAAATAACTCCCTAAATATATCTCCAAGAGATATACATTTAAAAGTGGAGTTTAGTTAAAGTAACCAGAAAAGGCAGACATAATAATGTTGTCCAATACAGGCCTATATATATAGATATAAGGGACTATATATTTCTGGGTGAGTCCAAGTTTGAATTTTGTGCAGAGTACAGGTAAGGCAGGTTATCAGCCTTACAGACCGATGCGTAATGGCTATCATTTCACGACATAATTATTATTTGGATATATGCGGTACCAGGAGGAATATGGGAATGGGGGAAGGAAGGAATGAAGGAAGTGTGGATGTAAATAAGAAACGAAGAAACGAAATAAATGTAAGAAGGAAGGAGAGACAAAATTAAGGAAATGAAGAAAAATTCAAGGAAGGAGAAAATCGGGGAGGGAAAGAATGAAAGAAGCAAGCAAGGACAGAGGGTAGCAAAGAAGGACGGATTTCAGAGATTTCAGCAAGAGAAACTTAGATAACATATGGACGGGCCAGTTTACAAAATGTCGTTTATGATAAATAAATCTAGAGATCGCAAGATTGAATAAAGAAGGTAAACAATAGGAATAATAAAACACAGAGATGAAATACTGTACGGTACAGACGCCATCATTGAGCAATGTCTTTGGACTACAGCCCACAAGATCAAATCTGAGCTCAGGTCTGGCCGCCGATAAATCCTTTTGACTGCGAATATTACAAACTGGCAAATCCATATTTCAAGGGGATTTATTTGGATAGTGTCGGGCCAGAAGTTTTTAACGGGTGGAGCTTAACTACAAGTGTGAGTTGCTGTTTCTTTAAATTTTTGTTCCGGCATAACTTGGCTATTGTGCGTGATGGCAGTTTGCCTGAGAAGAGAATTACAAACTGTGCGTGTGTGGATCAGTGAGTGTGAATCTGTGGGGGATAGTACATGTACTATATTTTCTGTATGAAATATTGACCTCCATTGTCTCACTGAGTCGCCTAATTCTTTTATTCACAAATAGTAGTTACTGAGAACACCATTCAAACATGCAGACTATGACAAGACAGTAGAAATAGTAGTACTTTGATTATCCGGTCCAGCGTACATGATTATGTTTTCAATAGTATAAATGTTGTCTTAAAATGCAAAGAATATTTTTGTCTTTTGACTTATTATTTTTTGGTATCAAATATTGACTACATACATTACGACACAGAAGAAACATTTATAAGGGGAGGGAACCAGCGAGAAAATCATAAATTATGCCAATTTTGCTAATGTTTAAATATTTCGAAATATGGTCAGATCTTTATGAAATTTTGCACGTGCCTTCCTTACCTAACACATAAACAATCAATCGTAGAGAAATAAAGTTAGAAATGTTTATTTCATACTTATTTTAATCTAATAAATGTACATAATTAGGTGATGTTTACCTACATTTGTTGCAGTAGCGTTTTCAGCCCTGCTAAAACACTGTTCTTCGTCTGCGACTGACAGTTTGTATAGCTGCTCAAATATGGTTAAGCTATAATCTGAACTAAACACCAACTCTATATCTAAGTTAGATTTTCTAATGTTGATGTCTAAAATCTTCCAAAACTGTCAAAAAATCATCCCAAGTTGACGTTGACCAGAAGTGTAGGGCCCTTAAAAATGGCATGTGTTTCAAACATAATCTATTGAAGAGCATGTCCTCCAAATTTTGAATAATCAGTTCCAATAATTTTGAAATTATCCTTATAATAGTGACGAACATATGCGAATTTTTTTTTTCGAAAATGGCCTTAACAGTTTTAACATATTTAAAATGTTAGTCAGTCTACCATATTTGATACATACGCTATTTAGTTGAGTGTCGCCCCAAGATGTTAACCATGAAGTAAAATTAGCCTGGACTACTCATGGCCACCAGCAAGGAAAAATTCCTCTTTGTCCTTTTTTATGCATGACAACCAGTATTCTCCGCCCTTGCTGTACACTCGGTGATAATCTTGTAGCTGCTGAGTTTATTCTTGATCTATCCGTCTCACTGAAACAAAGTCTGGTATAGAGTTCACTAGGTATCCTAAGATTCTCAAATATAGGTATCTTACCCCTCTAACTATCATTGGAACCCACAGTAGCTTCATAAACTGCCAGAGTTAGTCTAGGCCTTCCAACAAAACCAGTTTTGGGGAATCTTTGCCAAATTGAAAACCTCCGATTTGAATTGTGTCCCTCAATGAGCACACATTAACAGTAAGGCCTCACTGGCGAGTGTTCCAAAGGCAGGTCTGAAAGCCTCACACACATAGACAGGAAAAGTATTTCTGTCAGGATCATGGTTTCTGTGTTCCCATATGGTCCAGATTTCTTTTTGCATCTGAGGCACATTGTTTGTGTTTCTTCGTATTGCAGCACCGTGGCGTTTATGAATCTTTAGAACTGTCTTTTTCGTCAGACAACCCATCCAACCAGTTCTCCAAACACTCTTGCCATTGTGCGTAAATGTCTCCTTTTTCAGTTCATTTACCTTATTAGTAAGGTGTCGCCCCATTCTCTTGTGCACATGCCCACAACATGCTAGTTGTGTAATATCCACATCAGTATTCACAGGTGGTTTGGTATTTGCAATTGATGTGTTTGATTTAATGTCTCCATCTCCAGGAAAGGAAACGGTGCAGACCATAAAAGGCTCACTTCGCCTAAACATTTCTAGCGCTCCAGTAGGCTCTATGCTACTTGCGGATGCACAGTGATTCTTATCACAGTTTCAAACATGGTAAAGCTGCCATGCATGCTCTAATCTTTTTAAATGTTGCACAAGGGTTGCAATAAATACTGAGAACTGCAGCGTCAAGAACTTTTGAGTTAGGCCCATTCACAGTGAGAAGATTGACCACACTATTTTTGCTCTGGAATCCCCTTCTCTGCCATGTGCTATAACAAGATACTGTTATGATTGCTCCTTCCTTTTCCTTGATCTCAGCTGCAACTCTCTGCATACTTGTGCGTGCAACAGTCTCTGTAGCATGAGAAATTTTCTTCTTAAAAAGAGCCCAACTGCTCTTATGCATATTTGTTGGCATGTTCATATTGCCAAGAAATGTCTTGCTATGCATATAGTTCCTTCCTATAGCAAAGAGAGCAGGTGTGAACCTTCTGTTGATTTCGTAATCTTTCCACATTTTGCAGAGGACATAAATTAAACGGTATGTTGATAATGACAGTGGAAAGTGAACTTCGAGGCAAGCGAGCTTCTTTCTTCAGTTACACTGGACTTATTCTCACCCAGAGGTTGTCCACACTGACTGTACAATAAAGTATTTATGTAGAATCAGAAGCTGAACGTCAACAAATCTGAAACCAGTGATCTCCACCGCTTTGTTAAACTCAGTTTGCGAGCTTTGGGGCTCTAGTTTGATTTTAGAAGCAGACTTAAATGGTCGGTTTCTATCAGCAAAGCCATTAATTTCATCACTTTCAGCTGCTTATTCGTGTTTCTCAGAGTACTTATTCCCCTGTAATTGACGTTTTCTAGGTCTATAGCCCCTGTTTACCTTTCTTCTGCCCTTAGTTATATGTCTATTGTCTCAATAGTAAAACTTCTTCCTGGCATACCATCAACAATGGCGGAAGCCACAGGCAGGTATCCATCGTTTTGTTTAAGTCGAGGGCTCTGATTGGCTGCAAAAAGCAACTGACTTTGCTGTTAAATTGTAAGAGAGGTCAAAGGCTTGATTGCCTACGTTAGTCAAAAAGGTTATAGATAGTAATGATGACAGAGACGAGTGCAGAAGGTCTATTCTACCGGACACGGGAGACAAATGTTTCTAGAGATTAACGGTTAACATTGGTCTTTACGAGTATTGTGAGACTCAAGTGTGACTGGTTGCTGAACGTGAACCCGTGTCCACGTCAGTTGCTTTCAGTTCGTCTTACTGTATGGACGTGTTGTTCGAGACCAGGGGTTGAATAGGCTGTGTTTTAACAACGTTTTATTCTGTGGAATTCCTGTGAACCGTCTGGAATGATAGTAGTGTATCATGCGTTAGACTTTTAGGATTCTGTCAGTAATGTCTAGAATGGACTTGTGTTGGCTAATTGTTGTGGGGTCGACCGTGTTGCGGCTATAGGACACGTGGTTGTCAGGTTTCTGAAAGGACACAGAAGGTGTTGTGTCTTAACCAACGTGCAGTTGTGATAGGAGAAGTATCGGAGGCTTATTGACGGGATATGTTAGTCAGCGAGATTTCAGTGAGTGATTATGGGATAGCAGGCAAGAGGCCTAGAAATTCGACCAAGAGGTGCATCTATCTTGAGTCCCAGAGGTAGCAGTGTCGTTTAGCGAACGAACCGCCAGGGGATTCTCACGGCACGTCAGAAAGGTGTATCGGCGCAGTCGGGTGTGAGCTGCCTGTAGCAGGAACCTGGCTCATAGTTCGCTGTCGTCTTTGGCCATGTCTATAGAGACTGCCGATGTGAGTTTGTGGAAGTTAGTAGTAGACTTGACAGTGAGCCATCGATCACCCATTCATCTTTGCTTAAGTTTGCCTGTCAAAGTGTACTACATCATTAGCTAATTACACTGTGATTGAGGATAGTTTCCGGTTTGTGTCAAGATGGCGGGACGTGTTTCTCTCTAGCTCGGCGCATATCGGTTGATCGACGGTCCGACAAGCTGTCATCGCAAACCACCAATTGTTGTAGAATCAGATTTCTGGCTCTAACTGCATGATGATTCGTTCTAATCTGTTAAATTCGAAGGACGTCTTTAAAATTTGTTACTGGAATGTTAGAACCATATATCAAACGGGGAAAACGGCTCAAGTGTGTAATGTTGTGAACGATTACAACCTGGATATTCTGGGTGTCAGTGAGTGTAGATGGACTGGTTCGGGTCAAATTTTTTTAAGTTGTGAACAAAAACATATCATCTATTCGGGAAGAACAGACAACCACCATTCAAACGCAGTCGCCATCATTATGTCAAAAACAACGGAAATATCGCTAATCGGCTGAAAACCAGTAAATGACAGAATTTTAACAGCGCGTTTTCAGACCAAACATTTCAAACTAACTATTATACAGTGCTATGCACCTACGAACAACGACCTCCTTGTTGTAATGGGCGATTTTAATGCCAAGTTAGGGTCTGACAACAAAGGTGTTCAAAAATATATGGGAGTACACAGCCCAGGAGATATGAATCAAAACGGAGAGAGGCTAATTAAACTCTGTGAAACAGCAAATCTAACAGCAGCAAGCTCCTTATTTCCGCACAAAGACATACATAAAATAACCTGGATTTCGCCAGATAACATAACAAAAAACCAGATAGATCATTTTTGCATCAGCGCCAAATTCCGTACATCAGTGCAAGACGTTAGAGCCTACAGGGGAGCTGATATTGGCAGTGATCATAATCTTTGTATTGCCAAACTAAAAATTAAACTCAAGTCTCTACTTAAACCACCCAGAAATAAGAAAATAAACTTACAAGCCCTTTTGTCAAAAGATCATCAAAGCGCATTTAATGCAGAGATACTCACCACCTATGTAACCAAAACTAGTAATGCGGATACTACAAATAACATAGACAAAAAATGGGACTTTTTCAAGAACACACTGACGAACGCTGCAGTAAACACAGTTGGTTTTGTACAAAAGCAGAAAAAGAAGTGGCTAAGCGACAACACTTGGTCAAAAATCCAAGAAAGGAAACAAGCAAAATTAACACTTTTATCCAAAAAAGACACATCTTCATACGAAAAATACAGCACGCTAGACAAAGAAGTGAAATCAAATGCAAGGAAAGACAAACAGAACTTCATACACGACCTCGCCTCCGATGCTGAAACAGCTGCCAAGATTGGAAACAACAAAACCGTATTCCATATTATGAAATAACTGTGCAATCACTCACCTACACTAAATACACCCATTAAAGACAAGCAGGGTAAACTACTGCTATCCGACGACCAACAAACAAAGCTATGGGCAGAACATTTCAAGGAAATATTAAGTAGACCAAATCCTGACATCATTCCCAATCTGGAAGAAGAAATTATTACACCGACACTAGTTGCCTCCAGCGAGTCATTCACAATAGAGGATATTAAAACAGCTATTTAAAAATTAAGAATAAACAAAGCTACCGGAGAGGACAACATCTTAGGGGAAATGCTCAAAGCAGCGGATGAAAACACCCTGCAACATTTGCTCCAGCTGATGGATGAAGTCTGGCAAAACGAATACCCACCACAACAATGAAAAGATGGTGTAATCTTCAAATTACCTAAAAAAGGTGATTTATCCGATTGTAACAACTGGAGAGGCATCACCCTGCTTTCGATACTACGGAAACTATTTTGTAGTATGCTACTAGAAAGATTGAAAAAAATCCATAGATGAAAGATTAAGGGAAGAACAAGCCGGTTTTAGATCCAAGCGGTCATGCATAGACCACATCTTTACTCTTAGAATAATTGTTGAACATTCTACAGAATTCCAGTCGAAATTATTGATCAGCTTTGTCGACTTCCAAAAAGCCTTCGACAGTATCCATCGTCCAACACTCTGGAAATTGCTTAACATCTATGGTTTCCCCATCAAATATATCAACATCATAAAATCTTTTTATAATGAAACACGATGCTGTGTAAGAACTGATTCCGGCAATTCTGACTGGTTCCCGGTGGAAACAGGAGTGAAGCAAGGCTGTGTCCTATCGCCGATGCTTTTTGGTATAGCAATCGACTTCGGTCATACGCAAGTGCATAAATAACGCAAATTTAGGCATTACATGGGTTGACAAAATTCTGGAAGACCTAGACTTCGCCGATGACATAGCACTCCTGAGTTCAGAACACACAGACGCCCAAGAAAAAATCAATCGACTCCAGAATTTCTCAGAACAAATTGGACTCCAAATTAACACCGCAAAAACAAAAATTCTAGACTTTACCAACAGTTCAGTTGATATCGCGCTGAACAATAACAGCCTTGAAAAAGTCAACAGTTTCACTTATCTAGGGAGCAAGATGTCATCTACAGGAGATACCGCACCATAAATACCATTTAGAATAGCACTGGCATCTAGTGCCTTCAATAAACTGTCCAACATCTGGAAATCAAAGACACTTAGCAAACACACAAAACTCAAGATCTTCAATTCTTGTGTGATTCCAGTACTAACCTATGGATGCGAGAGCTGGAAATCAACGAAAACTCTAGACACAAAATTAGACAGTTTCGAAAATAAATGCCATAGAAGAATACTAAATTTCAAATGGTCATATTTCTGAACCAATACACAAATAAGGCAAGAATCCAGGCAAGAGTATGTGTCTAATTTTATACGAAAACGCCGCTGGAACTATGTCGGCCACGCCCTTAGAATGGATAAATCAAGACACCACAGGGGAAAAGATCTCGTGGAAGACCATGGGAAACCCTACGTAGAACTATCATCAGGGAAGGCTCGCTCATGGGCCACTCAAACATCCACGACCTACAACAGATTGCAACGAACCGCCATGCATGGAGAGTCATGACCTCTGCCCTATGTGTCGCACTCGACACAAGAGGAAAGACTAACTAACTAACTAACTAACTGTGATTGAGGAGGACGGTACGGCAGTCGGTGGAGTGATTTTAAGAGGTCTTTCACCAGGAATCCTGGGGACTGTTAAGTCTGATTCCCGGGATGTTCAGTGTACTCCATAAAGGGCTTATTAGTTTGTTGTGACTGCAATAGATGTTTTATCCTCTTCAGAGCGTTAGTGGACATTGGTTTTACCAGTATGTGTTCGTCAACTATAAAGAGACTGATTGCACTAGATGAATCATACTTGGCATCGTCTGTTATGTTACCATACTCGTAGACAATGTTGCTTGCTACTTAAGAACATGCTAGCTTACTGCGTGCATCTTGATTATAGTGGTGTTCATGTTTGGGGTGGCCTCTTCTTGCTCTCCTGTAGGAAACTAATAGACGTTTTATCGTCTGAGGGAGCTCTTGTGTGTTACTGGAGCAAGACATAGACCCTGGGCTCTTGGTAGGATGCATTACCCCCTAGGAACGCATCTACTAGCGTCTCAACGCCTTAGTCTCCTTACTTCATATTCGAATGCTCTTTAGGTGATCCTTTACTATGTTTTTTTTTAAAGATGTGTCCAACGTAGCGCTACCATCTCTGTGGTGTAACTGTTGTTACTATTGGATACTTCTAGTTAGTACTTCTTCTGAGTTCATCTTTACCGGAATGGCATCATTTCCTGTAAGTTTATGTTTCAATTATTTGTGTTTAAGGGTGGGGAAAGCTGGCCCTACGCCCAACTGTCCTCGCGTCTTATCCAGGGCTTGGGAAGGGTTATGACGGATATTGTGTGATATATAAGGGATATTTCCTTTTATTTATATTTGTAAAGATCAGACGACAGTCGCCGTGTGATGGATCAGCAAGACATCCACACTTGAAAACGTAATGAAAAGAGCTAAACGATTTTAAACAGTTCTTAAAGAATTAGTCATCATGACCACCCACCCACACACTGATGTCAGTACTTGTTTAGACACAGCCGTTCGTGCACAATGATTGGTAGCGTCGAGTTAGCAGCCTGGTGGGGTAAATATCTGGTCATTATTGTATTTTCTAGAGGTTCCGGTCAGTGTGTCTAGACTGAATTCTAAGTTCTATTTCTTGAAAATATAAACTAATTAATGAGAAAACTTTCAGTAGACTGTAACGGACATTTAAGTTATAATTTGATAGAAGTGACTGTAACTGTACCCACATTTGTTCTGGATTAAGAACATAATCTACCTTCTAATTTATGTATTAAAAAAATATATATAAATATATGAAATCAGCTTGGGGCAACAGCTTGCATAAACTAGATCAAAGGCGAATACAAGTGTAACATTTTTACCGTTTCATTTAATAGAGCTTTGCATATTGCATTGTTAAAAATATTTTAAGGATTAAAAAAAAATACATTATCTATCTCTGTAATAATACTGACAAAATTATCTTCCTTTTCTTCTTTCATCTCTATGCTGGCGTCGTATTCTTATCGCAAACTTTAATCAAATGTCTTCCAGCATTTCTTACACTGACGTTGTTTCAGGAATTGGTTATATTCTTCGACCTCTTGTTTAACTTGAATCCCGCCCCAATGCGGGAAGCAATTTTTCGTTAAGTCCCCACCCGGCTGCAGTCGGGGCCCCTAATATTTCCTTACGGCTGAACAGGGTTTCTAAGACTTGTGCCGTGGTGATCTCCATCTCAATGGTGGCTGCTTGTGTAACCAAACGTTGGTCGCTTGTTGTACTGTTCTAGTGGGGTTGAATGGCATGCCTACCTTTTGCGTATTGTTCATCAACGTCCCAAAATTGTAGGCAATCTTTTATTTTAAAGCTATCGCCGAGGGCCCTAAATATATAACCTGCAGATTGAACTGGGTTTCATGAACTTGCGCCCCGGTGGTTCTCATTCAAATAGTGACGCTTTGTGTCAAGTGTCGCTCGTTGTGAGGTGAAACGTTAATCACTCAGCTATGGCAAACCCACTTTTGATTTCAGATAAAGGCAGGCTGGTCTCGCTGTTACACGTGCCCCAAATACAGCTTCTTTTAATTATGTATTTTGTTTCTTCTTGCATCGCATAATTTCAGTTATTCGTACACAAAGCAACGCTCTGTGAAGAATACTTTAAAAAAAACACGTTATGACATAATGCGACATATGTACACTATACATACAATACAGAAACCATGTTACAACTATACAGACCCATTTTAATATTCAATAAATTTATTCAAACTTAAAAAGCATTCGTTGAGGTTGGACAGGGTATGTAGCCTAGTATTGTGTAATTCACAATGAGATTTTGGAATCTCCTGGTGGTCACGCCTAGCAGCCCACAGAAGAAACATAAATATGGTTTCATAAGTCACCGAGTCACCTTGGTGTCAACACTTTAGAAAGAGGTCCCAGAACGGGATACAGTTTCAGCATAACCTTATTTTAAGATGTTGACGTGTTATTAGGTTTTCCGTTCTCTAAAGTCCTCTGATACAGTCGTTCCATCCTCCTTTTGCTCAGTTTTACTAAACGGACTTTGTCCACGCCTTCAGGCATATTGCTCACTTAGGGCTAGACCTACGTGTCTGATATGGTAACATCGGCTGCTTTTGCTTCGCAGGACTTTAACTGGTGCCCATTTGAGGTTGGGTTGACTTAGGAATAAAATTTAATTTGAACAAACCAACAAAATCCGGTTCCGTCAGAACCTGAGCACACGACCTTCCAGTCCGCAGGCGAGCGTCTAGACGCTCCACCGCCTTGGTACCTTCCCTTGCTTAGCGTTAGCAGAATATTTGTTCGAACTAGATGGTTTCCTCAGATGGCCAAACCATTTCGTGATATCTTGTACTCATTTATATGACTGATTTAAGAGCCAGTCTTCTTCTAGTTTCTTCCTTGTAAACTGTATCTCGTCATGCCATACTGACAGATCGGCTAATGCTTCAAATTTCTGTTGTATTGATTTTTACTCTTTACTTGTAGCGAGCGCACGTCTTCTGACGACATTTTCTTATATATGTGGTGTTTCAGAAGGTATGCAAAGGTAGATGTAAGAAGTGCTGATGAACCCATATGCATAGCGAATCACCTAAACAACAAGGAAATTTACACAAAAAGAAAGCACTGCACATATAGACAATCTAAGCATTGCACATACGGACAATATAAGCATTGCACATACAGACGATCTATTTAAAGCGAAGGAAAGAAGAGAAAGATCAAACCATTCTGTTTTTATCAAAATACAAATGCAGCCAGATATTAACGTCTTTGATGTGAGAGTGGACCCTTTCTCTGACAATACATTATAATTCTAATTTTAGCATTCTTTGCTGCTGCGTCCATTTGCTACCCATAATGAAACGCAATTGTTCGTTTAATTATGGAGCCAATATCACCAGAACGACATCATTTATTCTTTCATTCTATATATTACACACACTCACACACACACAGATACACACACACACACACACACACACACACATATATATATATATATATATATATATATATATATATATATATATATATAATTTCGCTAATTAGGTTTATGTTATCTTCTCCTTCCTGTTCACCTGTTGTAATTTCCGGTTGAAAGTTCTGGTTGTTTGTCCACTTCTTGTCTTGTTCCAGAAGCTGAGTGTTGCGTGCACATCGGTTCAACAGATCTGACTTGATTGTGTGCATGTTGTTGGTTCCTTGCCTCTCAGACAGATGCATTCCGACTTGGAAGGAAGTTCTCAGCTAGTCGACTCTTACATCATGTTTTGGGGGGATACAGTGGGGCTATTCTTGGACAGACACTGGTTCCACACATTTTAAAATATAGGGGATAGCCAAGCTGAGTGCTTAGAGCGTTCGTCTATAATGTGGGAGTTCGGAGTTCGATCCTCAGTATGAGATATAAAGTATTTCGCTTAAAAAAAAAGATGGCACATATACGGCAGTATATACATTGACAAATGGTGGAGTCTAGAGTGTTCCATTATCTCTTAATGCCAGGATTATCCGTAGAAGACGCTTATTAGTTTCAAGCCTCCACTCCAGATATGTTTCCAATCTTTAATCTCAATTTGTTCTTAGGTGTTCTAGTAGGCAGGGGGAAAAGGTAGGGAGGGGTGGGGGGATTAAACGAGACAACGGTGAAAAGGCAACCTTGGCAAACAGGTGTTGCCTGACATGAACACTATACAAGAAGCCAAATAAACATTGTAAACCAAACACAGAACTGGTGTTATAATTCGCACACGCTGAGGGAGACATTGCATCAGGGATTCCGTAGTTTATGGACCTGTCTGATGTGTCATGAGGATGATACGTTGATTGACTAACTAACTCCTGATGTACAACATGCGAATGACTACACATTATATCGTACGGTTGGTTGGCTAGCTGATTGCTTGTGATATTTCTTTCTTTTTCTGGTAAGGTAATTTAATATCAGTAACTAGTAACATCTTTAGCCGGATAATTCTTAAAAGAATTACTCAAGCGCTTGATAGCACAATAAGGCAAGAGCAAGCAGGTTTCAGAAAGGGGAAATCATGTATTGATCACGTTTTCCCGCTGCGTCAAATAATCGAACAAAGGAACAAATAGAATAGTGCAGTTTATATGACCTTTGTGGATTTAGAACAAAATATAAAAAGAAAAAAACCTTGTATAACCTAAATAGGGAATCACTATGAAAGATTTTGCGTCACTAAGGTGTGCCAAAGAAAACAAGTAAATTTGATCAAAGCCATTTACTAAGAGTTTCAATGCAAGGTTGTTTGCGATAATCATACATCAGAAAATTTCTTTGTCAACACAGGAGTCAGACAGGGATGCATACTATCCCCATTTTTGTTCAATTTGGCCATTAACTGGCTGATGAAGCAAGTAACACGAGATAGACAAAAGAGGCATCAGGTGGTCACTCACCTCTGTTTTAGAGGATTTGGACTATGCAAATGACATCAGCCTCGTATCAAGCCGTCATGTGGACGCTTCGGAAAAGTTTGAAAGACTTTCAACAAGAGCCCTTAAGATAGGACTCAAAATAAAGACCAGTAAAACTAAAGTAATGAGAAATAATTACAAAACAAAAAATCCAATTATCTTAAATAATGAAGCAATAGAGGAAGTTTAAGATTGTTTATCCTCGGAAGTAAAGTTAGTGCATTTTGAAGACAAAACTCAGAATATACAAGAGCAACATTTTAGGAATACAACAGTGAATTTTAGAAAATCACATCGGGAATTACATATAAACTTAAGACTTTTCAAAATAAATGTTCAAGGAGAATTCTACAAATATTTTGGCCAAACAAGATCACAAATAAAGAAAAGAGGAGGAAAAACAGAATGTACATCACTGGCAAGTGTTATCAAAGTAAGACGATGGAGATGGCTTTGACATGTTTGCAGAATGCTTGTGACACTCTAGCAAAAACAACTCTCCCGTGGACAGCAGATGGGAAAATTAGACGTGGACAACTTAAGGCAACCCGGAGAAGGACAAAAGAACGGGAAATGAAGGAATGTTAACTGACATGGGATACCATGGGCAGAAAAGCAGCAGACTGGCAGCAATGGAGATCACTTGTAAATGCCCTATGTGTCACCAGCGGGGACATAAAGAGGATATAGATAATGAATTTGGTTGTCTGGCACGTGTTAGTTTGAGTCATTTTCAGGGCTTTTGGTGCAATGCCATCTTACATGGGGCACACAAGCCAGTCACAGTTATAACACTCACAATGCTCGCCCTTAGTGGATGCTAGTTGAACGTGACGATTTTTTAAAAACTGGTGATGACGCGGTTGTTTGATTCCCTGTGTGGTTGGCTGTTTGGTTGTTTGACTGGGTGGTTGGTTATTGGGATAGTTGATTGAGTGACTCGTTAATTATTTAGTTAATTGGTTGGGTGATGGAAATACTGAGTGATAGATCGGCGTCTGGGGCTTAGGCGAACGTCCTTCTTAAATCCGAGGTCGATCCGCGTAATTCTGCAGTGTCTAGTTCAATCCCACCTGCAGGAGATTCTGCAGCAGACCGTCTGCTTCGGTGTCAACTTTGGTATCAGGGGCCGACCATCAGTAGGACAATGGCAATTTACTGAACGTAAAATTGGCAAATGAAATCACAAACAGCCAGAAATTGCTAAAGCTGGTCCTGTAGCGTCCAGTGAAGGGCACAAAACTGATTATGATACATTGTGGTCAGCTCCAGCACCTTATTTAGCCACTTTCTGGTGAGCATGCTTTGTTCCTAAAGAAAAAGCCCTGGATGTAGAACATGTGCCCGATGTACCTAAAACGAGAAACACCAACGCTAACATTTGTTTAACTACGCTTCACTGTCCTACAATGCCACCACTGCCAATTGAACGTTTCTAGGCGCATGCCATTGATAAAATCAATACCAAACGGTCTGGTGCCAAACTTCCAGCACCCGATCTTCAACTCTTGAATATCGGAATTGTGAAAATGCGGTTTTGAGCCCTAAGCTACAGACGCAGATGTTTTCTTATTTTGTGAACATAGGGTTAATTTAAAAAAAAATACAGACAGGCAAAGAAGGGCGCAAAGGCCTCTGATGTACTCTTCTTCCCAACAACAAAATAAAGGGTCCGCCGAAAACGGAAACTATGAGGGTGCATTAACCCCCCCCCCCCCTCCCCCCTCCCGACCCTTTTCTCCCTCATCCCCTACTTCCATAGTTTGCGAGGGGCACAAGGTCTCAGTGGGCTTTAGCTGTGTTTAAGTTTTCTGTAAATATTATTTTGTTGTAATATTGTGATTATTATTTCTATGTTTTAAATGGCATATATAAATATATAAACAAAATGAAATGATGTAAAATGTTCAAACACGAACCAAGCAAGGGATGGTCTATGAATGGTGGGGAGACACACAACACGCCAGCAACAAAATTGATTTAAGAAGTGTGGGTGTATGAGAGTGTGGTGGTGGTGGGTGGGGCGGGGTGGATGAGCTAAAGGTCCCTAAGTGCCCAGGCCCTACTGTTCATGAGCAATAACATCTAGAGAGTCGACCATTTGCACGAGCAGTGTCGAATTAGATGTAATACTGATTTCATTCAAGGAAAAATAATATGATCATTTCCATTAGCAAATACTTCATTTGTATCTCATTTATCATTTACTCAGGGACCTGGCAGTTTGACATTCGACTGCTGTTAAAGATCATTCAAAAGGATTCGGTTTCATTAGAAGCTCGTTAAATACAAAAACGAAAAGTTTAAATTTGATTAATCGGGGAGTCTCAAACTTCACTTCAAGCAGGGCCGTTTCTCGTTTCTATCTTACTTGGCTCAAACGTTGTCGAATTTAGGACCCCCACCGCTCCTAGACCCTGCCGATCCTAGACTCTGCCGATCCTAGACCCTGCCGATCCTAGACCCTGCTGATCCTAGACCCTGCCGATCCTAGACCCTGCCGATCCTAGACACTAGCGCTCCTAGACCCTGCCGATCCTAGACCCTGTCGATCCTAGACACTAACGCTCCGATACCCTGCTGATCCTAGACCCTGCCGATCCTAAACACTAACGCTCCTATACCCTGCCGATCCTAGACCCTGCCGATCCTAGACCCTGCCGATCCTAGACCCTGCCGATCCTAGACACTAACGCTCCTATACCCTGCCGATCCTAGACCCTGCCGATCCTAGACACTAACGCTCCTATACCCTGCCGATCCTAGACCCTGTCGATCCTAGACACTAACGCTCCGATACCCTGCTGATCCTAGACCCTGCCAATCCTAAACACTAACGCTCCTATACCCTGCCGATCCTAGACCCTGCCGATCCTAGACACTAACGCTCCTATACCCTGCCGATCCTAGACCCTGCTGCCCCTATGCCCTGCCGCTCCTAGACCCTGCCGCCCGTAGACCCTGCCGATCCTAGACCCCGCCGATCCTAGACCCCGCCGCCCCTAGACGCCTGTCATCCATGGACGCTGCCGATCCTAGACCCCGCCGCCCCTAGACCCTGCCGATCCTAGACCCCGCCAATCCTAGACCCCGCCGCCCCTAGACGCCTGTCATCCATGGACGCTGCCGATCCTAGACCCCGCCGCCCCTAGACGCCTGTCATCCATAGACGCTGCAGCCTCGAGACCCTGCCGCTCCTATCATCTGTCGTCCGTAAAAGCTACCTAAATCTGTCGCAGTGTACCCCTCTCCATCTTTTTCTTCTCTCCTTCTCTCTATTTTTTTTCTGTCACTATCTGTCATAAATCATAAAACTGATTACCCAAGCTCTCTTTTTATCTCCTGATGCCTTTTAGAACAATCCTAATTTCCAGTCTCTCTCTCTCTCTCTCTCTCTCTCTCTCTCTCTCTCTCTCTCTCTCTCTCTCTCTCTGTCTCTTTCTCTCTCTCTCTCTCTCTTGTAACACACTCTCAATCACACATATACACCTCCCACCTGTATCTCGTGCCAACCGTTGGCAATCTTGCACACATATATCACATTTTCACGTGCTTCCCTATCCCTCTATTTCGTTATCTCTTTATGTTTTTCTGTCACCCTCCCTCCCCTCCTCCCTCTGTCGGTCTGTCTGTCTGTCTGTGTGTCTGTCTGTCTGTCTGTCTGTCTGTCAATCTCTCTCTCTCTCTCTCTCTCTCTCTCTCTCTCTCTCTCTCTCTTCATTCACACCGTGATTGTAATCCCCATATGGTATCCTTTCTCGACTGTATCCCAGTCCAACAGACATATTGTCCTGTCCACAGTTGTAGCTTTTTTTTCGTTCCTGTTATCTCTCTCTCTCTCTCTCTCTCTCTCTCTCTCTCTCTCTCTCTCTCTCTCTCTCTCTCTCGCTATCTATCTCGCTCTCTCTATCCCCCCCCCCACCCGCTCTTTTCTGTATGTCTGTCTATAATACCCTTTCTCTCACCTACACACATTCTTAATACCACCGCAATGTATCTTATCTGGACTGTAAGGGAATCTCTTTTTTTATTGATGTTTCCTTTTCCTTCCAGCAGTTAATCGCAATGGCGCCAGTGAGTTATCTCCCGCGGGTGTAGCGACTTTTGGACTGCCCACTCTAGGCCTGGGCTTAGGTAATTAGGGCCTATTAACTTTTTAGGAGTTTGAAGTCTCACCACTTGCGACAGTAGACGCCAGCGGTGTCAACACAGGCACCGTTGATGGGATTGGAAGAGAATGGGGGGGGGGGGGGGGGGGGGGGGGGGGGGGGGGGGCTTATCCAGTTCCTTTTTCACTTACAATTACGTTTTTCACGGAGCTTTTTTAAATGACCACTAATAACGCTGGGTAAAAATAAAATAATGGAAATAGTACACACTTCTTGTTTTTCTTCAGCTTTCCGAGCCCTTGGGGTTCTTTGCTTTAGATATCATCTGCCTACATTCATCTCTCTGGTTGGCCTTCTTTTTCCAGTTGGTAACACCATGTGTTTGCAGGTCTGTGTGGATATTATCTCTCCATCGTCTTGTTCGACTCCCTTGTGGTCTACGACTATACATCTCCCTGGTGTAAACAGTTTTTACTTGTCTGTCATCTGACATCTTTTTCAGTATGCCCCAACTATTTCAGTCTATAAGCTCCCATGATGCCAGTGATCAGTGGTTATTTAAACATATTATGAATTTCGTTGTTGCTTCTCACTCTCTATTCACTGCTGTTTGCATATTTGATGGGTTCAAAGATTCTTCTAAGACTCTGTTTTCGAAAACCTGTAAGTGCTCCAAGTTTCAGAGTCACATAAAACGATTGGTCCTTTCAACGCTTTATATATTTTGCTTTTGGTGTTGAGAGACAGACACTTTATCTTTAGCAAATGTTGAAGGGAATAGTTTACTTTATCTCCAGATTGTATTCCTTTTACAATAATACACAAATACCAAGAGTATTTCAGAACAAGGTTCACGGGGGCGTGGCCATGTAGTCGCATCAGTTACTTTATCATTAGACAGGAAATGACAAACGCTGAACTCCCAGTTAATATAAGTGGTAGGTTGTTTGTGGAAAGGCCCATTGGGGGTGGGGCAGGGCGGGGGCAGGTGGTTCTAGATGCCAAAGCTCACAGGTTACACCAGTCGATTGCACCTAACCATTACAACCATCCTCCGTTGTGGAGACGCAAAAGACTATCCTTTTTTTAATATAATCACTATGACGCGGCGCTTATGATTCATGCCCAGTTTGTTCCCATCGGTTTGTTGGGGGTGGGGAAGGTTTGGGTGAGCACAGTACCACTGCCCGCCTAACAAGTGACTTATTTGAGGATTGCTTAAATAAAGGGATTGCGGAGAGTTATGCGAATGTCTCAGTCTGGCTATACCCCAACACACCGTCCAGCCGCCCTCTAAAGAGCGAACGCAGAATAAGCAGAACGTTTCCCGTGCCCAACCCCCCTCCGCCACCTTCTCCCTTTAACTCAATGTTCAAGACTTTGTTTAATATTAACCGCTGCCTTTTATTGCATTGTGCTCCAGCTACTGGGGATAAATTTTCCTGAATTGATTCGACCACTTACTGGCTGCCAGTAAGGCGATGCTCCTTCCATTGTCTTTGAAGCTGTGCAGATGAAATGATTGCCAGCCGTTTGGCAACCAGAGCGCCTAAAGACTTATTACTATCAAGATGAGATTAACGTATCGTTAGCCGGTTTTGTAGCGTCAGCAGCATGTTCTGTCGGAGGAAGACGGTCTTGCCCAAAGCGTATTTTTAACAGCAATCACCTATTCCATAGAGGGCAAATACCAGAGGATGGCAGGAATGTGAAGCACGGTGCTGATCAAGAATACCGTGGAACGATTATATCAGAGAAACACAACAACACAGTGTCTGTGGTCGATGCCGTCAGAAGAGCAAGAAGCAGAACATTGCATCTCCCTGGAGAACCGACAGGGTACAAGAGGAAATGAAGAAGTTGGAGGAGGAAAATGAGAAGGAGGAGAATAAGAAGAAAAATGAGGAGAAGGAGAAGAATAAGAAGAAGAAGTAGAAGACGACGACGAAGATGAAGAAAAAGAAACAGAAGAAGAAGACGAATAGAAAGAACTCACTAAGGTACCGTCTTCACCTTAAATGATAGTATCATTGAATATGAACTACAATCTTCCTCATCTCGATTGTATCAACGTTCAAAGTGAGATGTGCACATCTGTTTCTGTTATCACTACGTGCGGTTAGAAGCAGCGTTATGAGTACAACGGAGCACTTATACGCTACTACTCTTGTGCCATGATATTGTTCCGTTGTTCAAACTAACAAATCACGTGTATCTTCTTCTAGCTTTTGATTCCGAGAATCCTGATCCCAGTGTATCTGTTGATAAAGATAGATTCAATGCTTCGAACCATCATTGTCATCTTTGTAACAAGAAATGCCAGAGTGAAAGGCATCGAGAGTGCAGACGTCCTTGCAGGCAACACCACCCTAAGAAATGGACCTTCTTTTGGGCAGAATGGACATAATTAATGTTAAACGACAGATTATTTTAACACTATTCATCTGCTGTTATTAGGCAGTGCATTGAAACACTTTAACTTTTTTTCAGTGTTATTAAATGTAATGTCACATTTTAAAGAGAGAAGGGGGGAAAAAATGTTTTCTCAACATTATTTTATGAACTCGGACCACCTTCCTCCCCCTTACCGGCAAACTGACATACCAAATTATTGTATTTATTCAAATAAATATACATTTTAGTTACATTAATGCACCTAAAGCAAATATTTATTTACACATATTTGTGTGTGTGTTGTAATTCCTCCCACGTGTGCCTAGTTCTGCTCCCAGTTCAAGTCCAGGCCAGCGATGAGAACATTGCGTGATTTCCAACAGAGAATTGGTTCAGTTGCAGGTCATCTGTCTAAAAAAATGTTGGCCCTTGAAACGGCAGTTAGTTTTTTTTTCCGTATTCGTTAATGAGTTGTTTTCATTATTCATTAGACAATTATTTATAAGTGGAGACTGCATTATTCTCCATCTCTTTAAATGTTGCATTCTTGCCATAAGTTTTAGCGTTGAATAGAAGTAAATGAGGCTGCGACAGCGGGTGCGTCCATTACGACTTGTGCTGTACTGGGTGCCAACAACATAAATTTTGTGAGGGAAATAAGAAAAGTGCTATTTTGCAGTTCATCGTTGTCTCTCTCACACACGCTCTCTCTCTCTGTCTCTTACACACTGACTCCATGACTCCCCCTTCACTCACTCACCTTTACACACTCACATTTTCATTTACTCATCAACTCATCCACCCATTGACTGACTAACCGTTTGACTGCCTGCCTGACTCCTACTTCACTCACTCACCTTTACACACTCACATTTTCATTTACTCATCAACTCATCCACCCATTGACTGACTAACCGTTTGACTGCCTGCCTGACTCCTACTTCACTCACTCACCTTTACACACTCACATTTTCATTTACTCATCAACTCATCCACCCATTGACTGACTAACCGTTAGACTGCCTACATGACTCCCCCTTCACTCACTCACCTTTACACACTCACATTTTCATTTACTCATCAACTCATCCACCCATTGACTGAATGACCGTTTGACTGCCTGCCTGACTCCGCCTTCACTCACTCACCTTTACACACTCACATATTCATTTACTCATCAACTCACCCAACCATTGACTGACTGACCGTTTTACTGCCTGCCAGACTCCCCCTTCACTCACTCACCTTTACACACTCACATATTCATTTACTCATCAACTCACTCACTCATTGACTGACTGACCGTTTGACTACCTGCCTGACTCTCCCTTTACTCACTCACCCTTACACACTCACATATTCATTTACTCATCAACTCACCCACCCATTGACAGACTGACCGTTTAATTGCCTGCCAGACTCCCCCTTCACTCACTCCCCTTTACACACTCACATTTTCATTTACTCATCAATTCATCCACCTATAGACTGACTGACTGTTTAACTGCCTACCTGACTCCCCCTTTACTTACTCACCTTTACACACGCACATATTCATTTACTCTTTAACTCACCCACCCATTTGACTGAATGACCGTTTGACTGCCTGCCTGACTCCTTCTTGACTGACTCACCTTTACGCACTCACATCTTTATTTACACATCAACTCACCCACTCATTGACTGACTGACCGATTGACTGCCTGCCTGACTCACCCACTCACTTACTCAGGCACTCATTTACGCACTATGTCCCTTACACATTTCCTCAATCACTCACGAGCACTCACATTGGTATCTCTTACTTTTTCTTTACTGTAAAGTTAAAATAAGTAGGTCATATTTATCATTGTGGCGCAAATATTTAAAGTGTTTTCTTGAACAGTAACAACTAAAATAACAATATAATACTGCTACTATTGCTGCTGCTGCTACTACTACTACTACCGCTAATACTACTACCGCTAATACTACTACTTTGAATCCTACTACCATAACTTCAACTACACCACCACAACCAAAACCATTACCATCAAGATCACCACCGCCACTACTACAATTTTGCTACCACAGCTCTAAATATGTGTGTTCTGCTGCTACAATTCTGCTACTAGCAATAGCACTATTCCTACTACTACTCTTCTATTACTACAGCTACTGCTACTACTACTCTTCTGTTACTACAACTACTCCTACTACTACTCTTCTATTACTACAACGACTGCTACTATTACATCTACTTCGACCATTCCCACGGTTTCTTCTTCTTCTTTTGGTTTTAGACATGTTATAAGAAGTCAGTGGCTCTATGTTTTTGCGCCCCAAATTGGAGCTCTGGAATCCACTCTGGGAATTTCTTTGAATAAAATTTGTCATTGTATCTCCAGAGCTTTGTATTTGATTGTTTTTGTCTCTATCAAATACAAACATTTCCTCTGTAATAGCAAAATTTCCGTTGCCACAATTTTAATGTCTGAATGGGGGAAAACAAAACCTCATTGATGTCATGGCAAAATAATATGCCTTGAACAAAGACGAGAAGGTAAAAAAAAAAAAAAAACCAGCAACCTGAAAACACACAAAGGAATTATTGCTAAATAAATCAAAATTTTCTTAAAGAAGTAAAAAAGGCTGAACAAGCTGAAAGAACATGAGTAGATAGTAAAAAACATTTCTTTCTTGTACACAGATGAGTGCATCTGTTACTTAGGGTTATGACATAACGTATTTACCTGACAATACGACAGGGTCTTACTTTAATTTTTGTTACAAAAGAAGCCTGAGAGCTTATTATGAAAGGATTTTTTTGTAATTTTTTTGTTTTTATGTAAAGAATAGACACTCCTGATGAAAGCGGTCTACTGCTTAAGTGCGACCGATACCTATGCGTTGACATCTTATCTAAATACGCCCTATTGGGTATTTACAAATAAAAGTAAAGGACCCTTTTCCACGCCTTTGTGATAAAGGGCATATAGGACTAGACCTACATTGTTAAAGACCAATCGGCACAAGATGGGTGATGTGCTCAGCATCACGCCGGCCGCCTTTACTTCCCAGGACAGTACCCGGTACCCACTTAAAGCTGGATCTACCTGGGAGCTAAGGTCATTTTTGAAAAACTTCCGGCTCCGCCAGGGAGCGAACCCACGACCTCTCGATCCGCAGGCGAGCGTTTAGCTGCTACGCCACAGCGACTCCCTGTATTTACAAATACATAATTATAATCTATATAATAATTTACTTGAAGACGTGTTGTTAATAATATCATTTATAAATATTTATGTACGACAACGGGTGCCTACATTACGACTGGTGCTGTACTGATTGCAACCAGGAGACCAGGGTTGGAAACCTTGGTAAGGCTTGGGATTTTGGGGCAAAATAAAATTCTCACTTTCACAGTCGTGGTCGAAGACCCCCTGCCTACACCGCACAAGTGGTATAAAATATGCAGTAAATGGCAGTTTGTATGTATACACTTATGACTGTAACATTCTACGCATCCGAATATACAGTTCAATCGTCTGGCTGACGACCTTCGGTATAGCTTACATTTTACGAAGTTGCTTACATTACGAGCATTTTGCAAAATCATGCTATGGTCTGTTTTCAGAGAAACGTGCAATTTTTACATCCTGAAATACGGTTGTTTGAAGCCAGTCGCTGGGAATGAATAGCGGATCTCTTTGCAGTGATCTTGACAACGACATGGCGGCCCTATAAAACCAGTCAACCACAAAAAACAAAAACAAAACGCATATACCTAACCACTCAAACATTTACCCAACCAACCTACGAGTCGCGAAATCAATCGAACACACCACCAACCAAACAAACATTTCTTCTTCCTCTTCGCGGTCACTAGCTATAAACTCTGGCGGAAAGTTCTGGCTGTTCATCCAATTCTGGACTGCAATCCTGTTCTAAAACATTAGTGTTGCGTGTGCATCCGTTTTACAGATCTGACTCATTTGTGTGCAGGCTGCTAGTTCCTTACCTCTCAGGCAGATGCACTCCGACTTCGAAGGAAGCTTCCAATTAGTCGACTCTTACGACATCCTTTTGGATAGGCAGTGGGTCTATTCTTGTTTTCCCTATAATAGGGCCCCGGAACCCACACGGGGAAAACAAACATTTCAATCCCAGGTCTAACATATAAACCACCAATCAAACATAAAAAACACCAGTCAAACATCTAAATAACCAAACAAACCTCTAAACTACCAATCAAACATCTAAACCACAAATCAAACATCTAAACACCAAACCACACATCTAAATCACAAACCAAACATCTAAACCACAAACAAAACATCTAAACCACCAACCACACATCTAACCAACCAACCCATTCATCTAACTAACTTACCAGTCTAGCAGTCAGTCAATCAACCAGTCAACCATTTCCTCCATGTTTATACACTGTCCACGAACCCACAAACCCATGCTTTTGTTATTGATTGGATATTCATAATATGCATATTATTACATGAACATAACATGCCTTTTAAATAAAATACAACTGCAATGTGAAAGATGCGTGTTTGGAAGGGCCGAATGTAAGACAGGCCTGCAAGCTTAACTTGTGACCCTTTGAGAAAAAGTTCGTTTGTTCGTTCTGACGCCACAAAGCAATGCACACTAATGTATCACAAAGTCACAATTCAAATAAAGTATAGGACCCTATTCCATGCCTTCGGGCATGTTGGGCATATAGGGCTAGACCTACATTTTTATTAACTGATCGGCAGTCGGTGGGTGATGTGTTGAACAGCATACCTGCCAGCTTTACTTCCCAGGACAATACCTTGTACCCATTTAATGCTGGGTTGACCTGGGAGCCAAGATCATTTTTTTTAAGTCGAGCTCCGTCAGGAACTGAACCCACAACCTTCTGAACCGCAGGTGAGCGGGTTGCCCTTACACTACTACAACTTGCAGTCAGTATTATAATCGTTTTTTTCTGTGTCATGTGACGCTGATAAACGCTATACTGGAGGGAGAGGTTGAAGACAAGCCAAACAGAGGCAAGCATCGATATACGTGGTGTGGGTGGAAAAAAAAAGGGAAGGGGAAGAAGATGAAATGACCAGTAGCCTAAGAAAGTGTACATCTAAGGCGAAGACAAAGCGCTCAGGAGATCACTTGCAGCCTTTACTGTGGAGACGTCGTCTGGCTGAAAAATTTATTAATTTCTTGTATCCCGTTTATAGGTCGGCTCTGTGGCTAAATCGATGCGAACGCTTCGTCATGCCGGGGTGCCGGGTTCTATTCCAACTGCAGGCCATGCGCCTTGCGTTGGTTTCGACAGTGGTATCAAGAAAGCCGACCGTGCAGGGAGCAATGACAAACTACTGGGCGTAAATTTGCCTAAATTGGTTTTGCAGCGTCGTGTCTAGGATACGCAACTAACCTTTATCCCGTATATGTCGTTACCCCCGAGCCATGGACTTATCCTTGGGAATACTCAATTCAACAGTTTCTGCTACTCCTCTGGACTTCTAGTTACCATGTACGCATCCATCGCAAAGCTGGTCATGCAACCTAACAGAGCGTAATCACCGGCAATTACCTGAAATATGCTCTGTACACATTTGTTGAGATTTTTGGTCCATCAAAGGAAGTTCCAAATACTTATGTCGCTTTGCACAGTAACTACCATCCGTCACTGAATATTCTGGTATAATTCTTTGATTACCACAGCGTTTCTCAAAATTATTAACACCACCCTTAGTGGCATTGGAAGGATTCAGTGAACGGTAGTGGTGCATCTGCTATTTTGTAAATGAAATGTTTGACAACATTTAGTGTATGTTGACTTATATAATCAAATAGGTTCATTCTTGTCCACAAAGTTTGCTTGTTCGTTGGAAATGATACATATGGTGTACATTTAAATGTACATTTTCGTTAAATATGTAGGAGTAAAAATATTCATGGAAACCATGAAAAAGAAGGCTTTCAAACGGGAACCCTTCTTCAGTTTATATTTCATGTCAACACCGCGAGATACTAGATAAGTAAAATGAGATGACAAGAAAAAGAACAAGATAGAGGTGGAGGAGGGAGATAATAATAATAATAAACGAAAGAAGAAGGAGAAGAAAAAGAAGAAAAAGAAAAGAGAAGAAGATGTAGTAGAATAAGAAGAAGAAGAAGAAGAAGAAGAAGAAGAAGAAGAAGAAGAAGAAGAAGAAGAAGAAGATGAAGAAGAAGAGGAAAAAGAAGAAGAAGAAGAAGAAGAACAACAACAATAACAAAAACAACAAGGAGGAGGAGAAGAAAAAGAAGAAGAAGAAGAAGAAGAAGAAGAAGAAGAAGACGAATTGAGGAGATTAAATTTCGCCTTCTTAATTGCCTACTGCCTAATGCCATTGTTGCTACGGTTGATCCAGCAAAGCCATATTTCACAATTTCAAGCCACTTGTTGAGTCTTCTTTCCCATCTTTGTTCACTGTTTTGACGAGCAGGAAAATATGCACACACAGGAACGCATTTCATTTTAATGCATATGTATGTTCGTTTTTAATGGTCAATTTCCAAAAAGACACATACACGGGAGCCCCGCTTTAACACATCTGGAGATTTTTGGTTTAACAGACGTAAACTGTTTTCGCAAAGATATAAAACCGAACGAAAAGTATATTAGCAAGCTTCACAGTGTAACAAATACAAATCAATCGTAAACGTTGCGGCTATGGAGCCTAAATCAGCACATTCACAAATCAAACAGTACCACACAAATACACAAAATCACTTAGCTGGTATCTCGAAGCAGCCCGGTCGATTACTTCTGAGTTTATCTATGTAGTTTTAAGATAGTTTCCCCAGAGAAAGTAGGCCACGTTTCATTGACAACTTTGTTGGGCTAGTCTACTTTTCTGGAGGTTACGGGTGTGCTGCTCAGTTGTTTGCTTTCTGGGTCTTCTTACATTTACGTTTTTCTTTTGCAGCTCCTTCTAGGGGGTTATGTGTTAGACCCAGTTTGTCCTTGTTATTGGAGTGTTAAAAGAGCTGGCGTGCTGAAATATGAAACACGCGATACCAACGGCATTGCGGAAACCCCCCATAACCTTGTGGAAATTCGCATGGCTCAAGGTCAACCAATCAAAAGTGAGCTAGGCTGAAGGTCGACCGATCAGAAGTGAGATAGTGTGTAACACTGTGTAAATGGGAAGACTAACAATAGTTTTACCATTTGTGCTGACATAACTTTTTTTAAAATCGCTAATTAGAATCTATTGCTCTAGAGGTAAGGGAGCTGCCTAATAATTTTCTAAACAAATAACCAGCACAAGAAACATGTGGTCTAATAGATGTATAGTTTCCCTAATAATGATCTTCTCACTTTTTGCTTTTACCCACAGCTGCAATTTATCAGCCCTTTTTTTTTTTTTTTTCGCTAGTTACAATGTCTAATTATGTTTTACACAATGTTTAGCAGATGTGAATCGTCAATGTCCTTTCTGGTGGTATCCAAGGCAGAATTTGGGATCGGAGAGAAGAGACAATTAATTGATCTAACCTCTCCCCCCCCCCCCCCCCAACCTCGCACCCTTCAGCTCTCCAGCCATCACGCTGTTAAAGGTGACTAACTAGAGGTTTGCCAAAATCAGATCAGGAAGATATCCTATGAATTTATGATATATTGTTGAAATTTCCCATCAGATTTGTTCAATGTACATTAGAACTGATATCATTTGTGCGATAGAAATAAAATGACATAAATTAAGTCCAGATATCTGAGATAATTTGTCCGCTTCAGTTTATTCCACGGTGGCTGAAGCCTTCATATTCATAATCCAGTCTATAATGTGCAGAAATAATGGAGGCGATTACACTAACATCGCTCAAGACGCCGTATTCTTCGATCAAATTCGCCTGTTGTGCTTTCGCTTATGAAACATCCTGACAGAGGGAATCCTTCATCGGACATTCAATTACGATACCATGGTTGCGAAATATAGTGCAACAGTAGATTATTGGTTGTACACAAGACATATGGTTGTGGCAAAATACATGATCACAAATGCCCTTTAGCAAGGACTACAAAAGGACAAGAAACATTTGATATAAGACCTGTCGTGCCACATACATTGTAGGTGGTCTTTATTATTCTTACTGATTGAGGATTTTCAAAGTCTGATGTAAGGGGTGCAGCCAAAACCGACCAGGGGATCTGGCCGGCACTCAGCAGTCAAGGGATCTAGCCGGCACTCAGCAGTCAAGGGATCTGGCCGGCACTCAGGGAATCAAGCCAGCACTCAGCAGTCAAGGGATCTGGCCGGCACTCAGCACTCAGGGAATCTAGCCAGCACTCAACACTCAGGGAATCTAGCCGGCACTCAGCACTCAGGGAATCTAGCCGGCACTCAACACTCAGGGAATCTGGCAAGCACTCAGCACTCAGGGAATCTAGCCAGCACTCAACACTCAGGGAATCTAGCCGGTACTCAGCACTCAGGGAATCTGGCCGGCACTCAACACTCAGGGAATCTGGCCGGCACTCAACACTCAGGGAATCTAGCCGGCACTCAGCACTCAGGGAATCTAGCCAGCACTCAGCAGTCAAGGGATCTGGCCGGCACTCAACACTCAGGGAATCTGGCAAGCACTCAGCAGTCAAGGGATCTAGCCGGCACTCAGCAGTCAAGGGATCTGGCCGGCACTCAGCAGTCAAGGGATCTGGCCGGCACTCAACACTCAGGGAATCTGACCGACACTCAGAATTCAGGGGATCTGACCGACAGTCAGAATTCAGGGTATCTGGCCGACATTCATCACCCATGCGATCTGGCCGACACTCAGCACTCAGGTGAAATGCAAAACAGTCATACAGTTAGGTCATTACTTATACCATCAGGGCTGGAATTTTGCGCTAGTTGCTGAAGATAGAGACGTAGCACTTATGGCAATATTTTGAAAACTCGTTGGGGTTTGTCAACTGATTATGGCAGGATTGTTAGGACAACTTTTTGATCATAAGTTTCTCATCACTAAAGAAGAAATATCCCTTAACCAAATCTAACCATGTCTTCGTATCAACTGCAATCTTAGGCAGCTGATTCAGTGGCCCCTTCATTTTTTAATCACCCCACGTTCAGTCTGTGTTCTGTATTTAATTCTTCCCCCTCCCTCGCCCTCCCCTCCTCTACAACTCCAGAAATTGATCGAACCACGACGAATGTGTTGCAGATGATAATGCCTTTCTGTCTTACTAGGAAATCAGACTTTAAAAAATAAATATCGGGTACAGGTTTTTTCTTCTTTTACATTTTTGCATAGTGCTTTTTGTCTGACCAGATCTATTTCAACATCATGTTGTGCTGTCTGATCATGGCTGGAACTTGGAAATTCACAGTGGTCACTTGGTTCTCGCAAGCGACTTACTTGCCGTAGTGCATCCCGTGTATCGTCTTGATGTGGCTCGCCCGTTCTCCTCAGTAGCCTCACCAGCAAGTCTATCAGTCTGCTCATGAGCAAGGATGTTTACGTGGCTATTTGACAACCACAGATGTTAAAATAATGTAATGATAAGTGCAGGTCTAAAGCTGAAAGGTTAGTGAAATCGTTTCAGGATACAATACATGACCTTTACCCGATTTGGGTGTCGCGTTGAGCGGTTTAGAAAAATGGCCGTTTCTGCGGCTTTTAGATAGTGGCACTAGGGTATCACATTGAAAAATACTAAGACCTAGCCATGCAATTTTACCAGTTAGCAGTGGCAATACTGTCCTTGGTTAGAGACAACGCAATTTTTGTCACAGATGAAGAACCATTGTCGTAGCAACTTTGCCATCTCCCACTCTCCACGCACAATAACAAATGACAAAAAAGGGTAGAAACATTATTTCTCCAACGAGGCAGACGGAAATCCTGATTTGGTTACATAAAACGGAGCGCTGAATTTTTTATGCTGTCTGGTTTTGTAGGTCAAGAGAAGGAAGTTGTGAGGCTTTCATGGCCGGAACGTCATCTTGAAGTCACGAATAGGGGAAGCTTTGTGGGCTTCAGGGTCGAAACGTTAAACCGTAAATGTACCTATGGAACAGGCTGCTGATTTTTTTGGCTGATGGTATCTGCCATATTTTCTGTCGTCTTCTTTTTTCTCTTCTTCTTCTTCTTCTTCTTCTTCTTCTTCTTCTTCTTCTTCTTCTTCTTCTTCTTCTTCTTCTTCTTCTTCTTCTTCTTCTTCTTCTTCTCTTCCTCCCGCTCCTCCTCCTCCTCCTTCTTCTTTTTCTTCTTCTTCTTCTTTTTCTTCTTCTTCTTCTTTTTCTTCTTCTTCTTCTTCTTCTTCTTCTTCTTCTTCTTCTTCTTCTTCTTCTTCTTCTTCTTCTTCTTCTTCTTCTTCTTCTTCTTCTTCTTCTTCTTCTTTTTATCCTTCTTCTCCTTTATCTTCTTCTTCTATTAATCCTCTAATGGAGCATAGGCCCTCAACCTGCAAAGTCGGAATAATCTTTCTTATCGTATGCAGCTCACCCCATGACTTTCCCATCCTTTAAACTTTGCTTTCTAGTTCCCGTCTGTGTGTCTTTTGATCTGCCTTTATTTTTGTGGCGATTGGGGTTCTATTATAAAGACCTTCTAGTTAACTCTTTATCGTTTGATTATATTTTGTTAACGTCTCTTGTTGTTCTCTTCTTATCCTTTTCTCTGCCTCTCTTCCCCGGCCTGCCACATTCTTACTCTCTAACTTCTCTCCTTTCTTTTTCTATCAGTCTTTCTAACTTTCTTTTCCTGATTATGTTGTTCTCCTTCACTCACCTTTGTATTTTGATGATTCTTTTTCTGCCTGCCTTAGCCTTACTGTATTCCTCTGTCTGTATACTTCGGTATGTCTCTATTGTCTGTTTCTTTATCTTTCTGTCTGTCTGTTCCGAAATGTTCGTCAATGTTAGAATATAAACATAATTATCTAATGAGGGAACTAATAATTCCATTAAACGTTATTTGATATTAGGAAAATGGTTTTAATATTGGAAAAACTAGGTTTTCAAAAACACCATAAGAGCGAAATAAGTTCCAGTTACTAGGTTCTACTGTGCAGATTGTCAAAGAAGACGAACGAGTTAATATGGTTCATGAAAAAAAAAAGCATTCGACAAAAGAGAGATGCTTCGGCCATATACAAATAATAATACTCAACACCTTTATAAAAGCTGTTTTGGATTGAAAACATGAAGGTAGACGAGCAAACGGTAGAAAACGATACAACTGGGAATATAACATCAGCGAATACGCAGATAGCGATCTGAGAAAATGTTTAACCAGGGCAAGCGAGAGACAGGAAAGATAGAGAGAAAGGGGGAGAGAGAATAAAAGAGAGATAGAGAGAGCGAGAGATAGAGAGAGCGAGATAGACAGACAGAGAGAGTGTGTGATGCTGTGTGAGGTATGGTTTGTGCGCTGGGTGATCTTCAAGGCACTGCTGCCTAATATAAAGGTGCTGAGATGCTCCTTTCAACCATTTACATCAGTGTCCGGCGGTAAATAGTGCTAATCATATGCTGGTTTACAAGACTGTTTGTACGCCCACTGTGCCTCTCATTTCTGCCTGTTGTTTCATATGTTTTGTATGTGTCTGAGACCCACTGCAGCAAACCTATATAGCAAGGACGCCATCTGATCGACTGTTTACATATAAATAGAAGTACAACAAGATTAGACCCCATGTTTGTCTAGTTGACGTCCACACAGAACAACGGTCATCAGATTAGTCAGTGGCGAAGACTAGTAGCTAGCTAGACTGATGAAGTCAGTCCACAGTCTGCCGCTCTGATCATTTCATCAAAGAGCTTAAGTCGGAACCCATATGCCCATGCATGCGTGCCTGATCTTGTTGTCATTAGGACTTGTGCCCTGGGTTTCCACGGTGTGTTTAAATTGCCTTGAATGACTCATGCCAAGTCAGCGTTATAATTTGTGAATTTTTTGTCTCCTTAATGGCAAAGCGCTCCGCTGCAGGTTTTGAGTTTGTGGGTCTAAATCCGCACCGAGTTAGATTTGTGTTTATAAAATGTTTCAATACTGACCTTGTTCCTGTATCGCCCAAGTTTATACTGGATGATATGTTATTTTGGATGCAAAGGCCACCGCCCCCCCCCCACCCCCATTTGTTTAAAACGATAATAATTTAACTCCAGCAGTACTTTATGTGAACCTGTGCCATGTCGATTAAGCTAAGGCATTCAAATACTACACCCGCCCCTTCCCCTTTCCCTCATTCCACATCTCACACGGATCGGGACTGTTCTTGTCTTGAAATATCCATATCAGAAAAACACCCATATATTAATCTCTTTGGTGCCTCTTCATTTTCGTTTTATCTGAAGTTCTTGCAGAAAATTGTCTTGGTATATTTGAAGAAAGTCTGAAGCTGAAATAGTTTAGTCATATCAAGCGCCATGGCAAATTGTAAGAAAAAAAAAAAAAAACGGCAAAAGGCATAATACCAGGAAGGAGAGGCAGGGACTAAGGACCACAAAAATGGATACAGGATAGTAGTGACATC
>CAJHNH020001137.1:35000-42500 GCA_905116865.2 Candidula unifasciata
CTACTACTACTACTACTACTACTACTACTACTACTACTACTACTACTACTACTACTACTACTACTACTACTACTACTACTACTACTACTACTACTACTACTACTACTACTACTACTACTACTACTCTTACTGCTACATGTACTACTAAACTTACTACTTCTAATACTTATACCAATACTACTACTACTCTTAATACTACTACTGCTACTACTACTACCATTTTTACTGCTGCTACTACTACTGCTACTACTACTGTTGCTACTACTACTACTACTACTAATACTACCACTACTACTACTACTACTACTACTACTACTACTACTACTCTTACCACTACTACTACTACCACCACTACTACTATTCATACTACTACTACTACTACTACTACTACTACTACTACTACTACTACTACTACTACTACTACTACTACTACTACTACTACTACTACTACTTCAGCATTGTATTTTAGAAGTACGCTTGATACATGAAATGTGTGCTCCATGCGGCAATTAAAAAACAAACAATTTCATGTAACACCTTATCTGTCACATATTACGACATGGTTGCTGTGTCAATAAGCCCGACCTCTGTGCAGTTTTACTGAATGCTGCTACACGTGATGGCATAGTCTTGTTTCTGTGCAACTTTACTTAATGCTGCTATACATGATGGTATGTTCTTGTTTCTGTCCAGCTTTACTGAATTCTGCTACATGATGGTATGTTCTTGTTTCTGTGCAACTTTACTGAATTCTGCTAAAAATGCTGGTATTTTCTTGTTTCTGTGCAGCTTTACTGAATACTGCTACACGTACTGGTATATTCTTGCTGCTTTTATAATAAATGGGAGCCGTGGTAGCTCAGTGGCCAGGCTCGTGATTGCCAGCCAGAAGTAATTGACTGTGAATTCGCCCTGAAGTTGATAGAAGACACAAGGTTAGATGAAACAGCATTCCTGTGTGATTGAGGAATTAGGCCTGGACCTGACAAGAAGGGGTGTATGAGAGGGAGAAAACGACTGTGTATGTCAATGTACTACGGGACAGTTGTAACCTACACCTTAGGAAATACGCTGCAGGAGAAGAAGCACGTGTTTGTGTGACCTGTGTGCTATGGTGTAGGTTATTAAGCTATTAAAGCAGTCAATCACTGAGGCTGATTGACTTGCTACTCCGTTGTGGACCTACACAACATTGGCTGCTAAAACATATTATGGGATGTCAAGGCAGCCGACGGGAGGTTTAGCATGTGGTTCTTTTAACCTTTGCACCTCTTCTTTTCTTTTGCGAGATTTTGTTTTTCATCTTAGTTAGTTTCCCGGAAGGTTCTATAGTAGAGGAGGTTAGGGTTCGTTTGTGTGTGTGTGTGTGTGTGTATGTCATCTTCTTTTTCTGTTTGTTTACCATAAATAGATTATCACTATTTGCAGTGTGAGCTGCACTATTTTATGTAATTCATATAGCGACTTGTAAAGTTCGGCTTGAACCTGTGTTTCTCTTTCGCAAACCGTAGGCAGTCCGCCGTAGTAGACCGTAGGCAGTCCACCGCAGTAGACCGTAGGCAGTCCGCCGCAGTAGACCGTAGGCAGTCCGCCGCAGTAGACCGTAGGCAGTCCGCCGCAGTAGACCGTAGGCAGTCCGCCGCAGTAGACCGTAGGCAGTCCGCCGCAGTAGACCGTAGGCAGTCCGCCGCAGTAGACCGTAGGCAGTCCGCCGCAGTAGACCGTAGGCAGTCCGCCGCAGTAGACCGTAGGCAGTCCGCCGCAGTAGACCGTAGGCAGTCCGCCGCAGTAGACCGTAGGCAGTCCGCCGCGAATGTGAAATATTTTAGGGCCCACATGGGGACGTGTATTCAGTTTTTTTTTTTTTTTTAGTCGCAGGTTTGCTTGCTTACAGGTAAAGGAAATTCACAGCAAAGTCATCAAGTAAGAAAACTTCATAAATAGGGCACTGGAATTGATGAGGCAATAAACGATGAACACGATGAAAACAACAAATACATGATACACCTAGACCCTTAAAGTGTTAGGTGTTGAAAGGTTACTGTAGTTAACACCGACTAGCACTAACCCAACACCCCCAGGCCCCGCCCCACCCCCCACCACCACTCCCCCCAACCAACACTCAACCTCCCACCCCACCAACCCCCCCCCCCCTTTTTCCATCCTTTTTCCTTCCATACCAAAGGACCTTCTGGGAAAGTACCTAAAAATTCCCTACCAAATGTCTCAGCCGACAACATGGGGAGAAATTACCGAGCACATTTTCTATTTGTCTGTATAATTTGAATCTAGCACCATGTGTAAGGTGGCGTCCGTGGCTAAGGCGTTGCGAGTCCGACTCGTGAGCCAGCATACCGTGATCTAACAAACCCACTGCAGGCTTGCGTGGATTTTTGTCGTGGTATGGGACGTCGCAGGTCGACCCAGCCTAAAATGGGTATCAGGATGGGCTGTCCTAGGAAAGCAAAGACAGCCGGCGTAATGCTGACCACATTACCCACAGAGTGCTGATGGTCTGTAAAAATATGGGACGATCTGCCCATATGCCCGATGCGCCGAAAGGCGTGAAAAGGGATCTTTACTTTTTTTTACCATGTGTAAGACACACCACAGCCTTAGAAGGGTTCTTTACATTTGTGGTAGTCATTTAGATAAATATCTTGTTGTCTCGCCTCCTTTTAATCTAATCACACAATTCCTGATTCAGGTGATCGTGTTGGGTGATCGTGTTAGGTGATCGTGTTGGGTGATTGTGTTGGGTGATCGTGTTAGGTGATCGTGTTGGGTGATTGTGTTGGGTGATCGTGTTGGGTAATCGTGTTGGGTGATCGAGTTGGGTGATCGTGTTGGGTGATCGTGTCGGGTGATCATGTCGGGTGATCATGTCGGGTGATCATGTCGGGTGATCGTGTCAGGTGATCGTGTCAGATGATCGTGTTGGGTGATCGTGTGGTGTGATCGTATGGGGTGATCGTGTGGGGTTATTGTGTTGGGTGATCGTGTTGGGTGATCGTGTCAGTTGATCGTGTTGGGTGATTGTGTGGGGTGATCGTGTTGGGTGATCGTGTTGGGCGATCGTGTTGGGTGATCGTGTTGCGCGATCGTGTCTGGTGATCGTGTTGGGTGATCGTATCTGGTGATCGTGTTGGGTGATCGTATCGGGTGATCGTGTTGGGTGATCGTATCGGATCAGCGTGTTGTGTAATCGTTTTGGATGATCGTTCTGGGCGATCGTGTCGGATGATCGTGTCGGGAGAGCGTGTTGAGTGATCGTGTCGGATGATCGTGTCGGGAGAGCGTGTTGAGTGATCGTGTCGGATGATCGTGTCGGGAGAGCGTGTTGAGTGATCGTGTCGGATGATCGTGTCGGGAGAGCGTGTTGAGTGATCGTGTCGGATGATCGTGTCGGGAGAGCGTGTTGAGTGATCGTGTCGGATGATCGTGTCGGGAGAGCGTGTTGAGTGATCGTGTCGGATGATCGTGTCGGTTGCAGTGGAACCCACAGGAGCATAGTAATAGAAGCAGGCAAAAACACATCAAGATAGAAATTGAAATTACTAAGACAGGAACGACATCAGTGAGCCGCATGCGTAGCTAAGGATAAAACGACTTGTCGGTTAGTTAGTTGAAATCATTAGCAGACAAAAGGCAAAAGAAGAAGAAGACATAAAGAAGATGATGAATAACATCCGAAAGCGAAACATCCAAGACGTGCTCCTTGAATTAATAGTTATGCGAAATATTTCGGCTTGGTTGGGAAGGATACTGAGCAAGCATGCCTTACCAATGACATTCTAGAATCAAGTCACACATTGAGGAAATTGAGACAGATTCTGTTCTCAATCATCAAGGCAATTTAGTATTATGAATTTAAAAAAAAAAATAGAACCAAGACGAAGCAAGGAAAAACAAAACGATGATTATATAGCCAATGTGATGTAATTATTTCGGGGCTAACTAAAATTAATGCCAAGGCAGATTTGTGCATGTTAAGAAGATTAGCAGAGCTGCAACAGCCCAGGATAACTGCTACAACGGCTGACAAAAATTGATCTTTCAGCACCGAGAATTGAGTCCTGATGAGAAAATGAGCAGAATACTGAAAAGATTTAGTTAAATATAATTCCGATCATGACTATACAATAATACTTGTCATAGTAGACAACAACAGTCACGTTAACGCACCATTATTAATACAGGAAAAGGGAGCTGGAAATGTAAATTTGAAAAGATAATGAACAACAAGGCCAGATCTGTAACCAAGAACATCACGAACAGAACGCCATTACAATCTCACCTTATTAACATAACATATTTAGGCTTTGGAATCATGAACACAACAAGGTTAGCCATCATCATCATGTAGAAGGTCCTTTGCAGTACTTCGCTCTCATCACAGTCTGCTTGAAAGAAAATCGGTCTCTCGCCAGTTCTTCCGCCTCATGCACTTTCACACTCTAGGAGTCACTTATATCCTGTGCCCATCTTCGTGTCGGTCGGCCCCTGCCCCTCCTTTCTGGTACCATGCCTTCTTCTATAATTTTTTCCAATCCCTCGTGGCGCTTGATATGACTGCTGTACTGGAGGACGGAGCACGAATGAGTCGGACCGATGTGCCAGGATGTCGATACCGACAACAACGAGTGTCATAGTAGAGAGAACACCATTAGGAAAGGGCAGTAGAGAACAACATTAGAAAAACATGGATAATATAATAAAACATACATCTCCCGACAGGAATCACTTTATGGGAATATTTCCGTTTCAAGCGATTTTTCTGAGTGAGTTCACACTGATACTCCAAGTCACGAATTATAATCTCATTTGTTAGTTTCACAAATCGTCTTGTTTCCGGTCACCAAGATTGACGCGAATCAAGAAATCTCCAGAGATTCCTAAATTCAATACCAAATGGTAGAAATGGGTTAATGTATTTTACTTTAGAGTCTGTCTGTAGGTTCACTGCGCGGAAAGAAACTAGCGAACCTTAGTCTATTACAATTCACTTAGAGGGTAGGTAACTCGGGTACTCGTGCCAGAAGACTCGTCATGTGGAACGCTCGCAATTTAGAGATAGGGACCGAGAAAGAATCCAAGGCTGGACATTCCGTGTTTCGATTAAATGGCCATATTGTCAGATGAAGCATGCCGCAAAATAAGGGATGTTTCATTACAGGTCAAAGTGCACCGGTCTGAGAAGCGAAAAACCAACAGTATGCATATAAATAAACTGTGTAAACATGTGTAAAACAGATATTTACGCAGGGATGGGAAAGGACTAATGTCTAGAAGTGGACGAATAACCAGAGCTTTCCGAGGTAGTTTACAGCCAGGGAACGAGAAGAAGTTGGATACTGAGCCTGGACATTATATAGCCATTGATGAGAGCGACATTTGGTTTAGGAGAATGTTGACGACATAAAAATAATAGCAAAAGTGATGTAAAATGTGGAGAAGTCATAACATCAATACGATATAAAGATTGTGCAAGAGGAACATGAATGATACAGTTACTCAAGTGGAATCGTTGGAACAAATGCCATAGACCGTGTTATATGGAGGGGGCACACCAGGGAGTAAATGAGAATCAAGGAAGAAATCATTGCAGAAAGGATGAGAGCTGGGCGTCTGAGAAGAAGCACACACTCCACAGTTGATACCACCTGTCCTTAAATCCCTTGCTATAATTGTGGAAGATTTTTTTTTAACGCGGGTGTGTTTTGCTAGTCACACTCGCCATCGCCATGGGTTGTCATTCCCATGACACCTCACTATATGCAATACTACACTACTGTCTGGAAAGACGGAAAGGTTTCAATCAATCACAGCAATCCATTGGAAGATGAGTATCCTAAGCAGTCATTGTCGCATGAGTAGAGAGAGAGAAAGAGAGGGGAGAGAAAGAGAGAGAATGAGAGAGAGAGAGAAAGAGGGAGAGAGAGAAAGAGATAGAGAAAAAGAGAGAGAGAAATATAGAGGGAGAGCAATAGAGAGAGAAAAAGAAAGGGAGAGAGAGAGAATCAGAGAGAGAAACAGAGAGAAAGAGAAAAAGTGAGAGAAAGAGAGAGAAAGAGAGAGAGTGGGAGAGAAAGAGAGAGAGAGAGAGAGAGAGAGAGAGAGAGAGAGAGAATCGGTAGGCAGGCCAAACATTTTTTTTTAAGGCTTCAGAGATGTGGTTTTACAGAAGAAAGCTTAAAATACATTAGACAGCCAAAAAAGAGCAACCAATAAGTTTTAAAAGAGGCGCGAGCCCGAACGCAACTTATTACAGACATCAGAAGACGACAGTCATCATTTGTCGGCCATGTTATGAGAAGAAGCAAAACAGAACATGTTGTGACCACTGGAAAGATTTGTGAAACCAGGGATAGAGGAAGACAACGAGAGAAGATTCTTGACAGTCTTACTGAATGGCATGGAGGTGTCTCGGCACACGAACTGATACATGCTGCAGGCGATCGCAGATTGTTGAGAGGCGTAATCGGCAACTCAAGTCGGCAAGGAACCTGATGATGATGATGATTACACGCATCCTGGCATTACGAAGCGTTCCCATCGACTTAGCCACAGAGCCGACTAATGTTAACTACTAAGCATAAATTATGTTCCTGCATGTTAAATGGTGTAGATGACAAACTATAAAGTATGCATGAATAGAACCCAATAACAAATAATTGTAACAAGTGTTCAAATTGACTGAAAGCGTGACAGATAAGTCATGTGTTTAACTTTTTATAACCCTAGAGGAAACGGGTTATTTATACTTGGAATGATTGAGTAGATTCAGTCTTGTTTTCGATCCTGTGAAGGTGTGGTCTGGCGATGCAAGAAGAGTAAAAGTCGAGAGAATCTTCAAGCAGGTGAATGTCTGCTCAAGCGTTGTCTGTGGGTCCCGAGAAAACCTGACCATCTTTTTTAACCTGACATCTTCCAATAGCCGAACATCGTCTGCTGTGCATGTGAGTGGTTGTAAATGCAGTTTGGTAGATCTTGAAGTGTCTACGTTTGTGAATCTGCATTTTGTCATCCTGTGAAATTAACGTTAATACCATTGATATTCTTGTAGGTGGCTGATTAGGTCTCCATACACATTGTGAGTTTTCCAAATAACTTTGCCAATATTATGGTTTGATCAAAAACTAAACGTTCTTATACTCAAATAAGTGGATATTGTCGGGACACTTAAAAAAAAAAAAAAACTATCCTTAAACACATGAAAGCTGGCTAATAATTTGAGTGTGACGTCGGAAAGTACAATGAGAAGAAATGAAACAAATGCTTATAAATAACTGACGGTGACATTAATCTATTTCTGCCTCAGTCAAGGCAACTTGTATGTTTACATAATATCCATAAATACCAAATAATATATATATATAATATGCTGTTCGAACTTACCTTTTGTGACTGGTCTGATAGAAATAACAAGTCCGGGGTAGGATGCGTGGATTCTCTTTCACATATTTGCATTCATGTTTAGTCTATAAAATATATGTCTAG
>CAJHNH020001137.1:47500-97500 GCA_905116865.2 Candidula unifasciata
TTTCAGTGGCAAGTAAGTATATATTCGAACTGCTTACAAACAGCAGGGCAAAGCAAGCGTTGTTTTCATAACAGTGTCACTCTACACCAGTAGAATTCGAACTCGTCTGACAAAGAGGACAGCCCACAAGTTGAAATGTCCCCATGACATAGTGGCTTGAAAAAGAGGACAGCCTACAAGTTGAAATGTCCCCATGACATTAATGGCTTGACAAAGAGGACAGCCCACAAGTTGAAATGTCCCCATGACATAGTGGCTTGAAAAAGAGGACAGCCCACATGTTGAAATGCCCCCATGACATTAATGGCTTGACAAAGAGGACAGCCCACAAGTTGAAATGTCCCCATGACATTAATGGCTTGACAAAGAGGACAGCCCACAAGTTGAAATGTCCCCATGACATTAATGGCTTGACAAAGAGGACAGCCCACAAGTTGAAGTGTCCCCATGACATTAATGGCTTGACAAAGAGGACAGCCCACAAGTTGAAATGTCCCCATGACATTAATGGCTTGACAAAGAGGACAGCCCACATGTTGAAATGTCCCCATGACATTAATGGCTTGACAAAGAGGACAGCCCACAAGTTGAAATGTCCCTATGACATTAATGGCTTGACAAAGAGGACAGCCCACAAGTTGAAATGTCCCCATGACATTAATGGCTTGACAAAGAGGACAGCCCACAAGTTGAAATGTCCCCATGACATTAATGGCTTGACAAACAGGACAGCCCACAAGTTGAAATGTCCCCATGACATTAATGGCTTGACAAAGAGGACAGCCCACATGTTGAAATGCCCCCATGACATTAATGGCTTGAAAAAGAGGACACTCCACAAGTTGAAATGTCTCCGTGACATTAATTTGTGCACCCACTCTCCCAGAAATAAGTCCTTTCCTTCAACATAACAACACTTCAGTAAATTATCCTAACACAACTCGACAAACTGACACAAATTAGTGAAGTAACCCTAGATGTTAATATTATAAAGAGAATGTTTTTCGATAATCATATTGACCCGCGGCCAACTCGAGAATGTCTGTGGGAATTCAACAACTCTCTCTGGGACTCATTCGCACGTATTGTGGGTTAGGATTTGGTGCTGAACTCCTCACAAATGTTTGCAGACACAGCAGTGATTTCCATTGTGGTCAAGCAAAGTAAAGGAATGAATAAAACATTGTATCTCATGTTATCTTCACCAGGCGGCTTGCCGTGTGGGGTAGGCATGCAGGTTTCTTGTGGATAACTGTCCCTGGTAATCCTGATAAATCCTTTTCTTTCTTCTTCTTCTTCTTCTTCACTTCCTCTTTTACCGCTGTGGGTGTCGAGGGAGATATAATGTTCTGTTTCTAGCTCTTCTGGCTGCCTCGACCATAGGCACATCGTGCTGTTGAAGAGTTTCTCTGATGTTATCCTTCCATCTTGTTCTTGGTCTACCCCGTGCTCTACGCCCTTCTTATCTTTCCATGTATGCTTTGTATGGTATGGTGTCACAAGGCATTCTCTCTAAGTGGGCAAACCATTTCACTTTCTGTCTTTGTATGTTATCCAGAATTGGTTCTGTGCCGACTTGGTCTCTTATGATCTCATTCCTGATCTCATCTCTTATGGTCACTCCTACAACTCTTCTCAGACATCTCATTTCCGTGGTTTCCAGGAAATTCCAATATTCTAGTGGTGTTGTGTTTTGGGGTTAGGGTTCGGATCTTTGTCAGTCCAGACCACCCATAGACACCGACTATCTTAACTCTATCCCTAAATTTAACCCTAGCTGTGACACTAACACTAACCTCAACACAAAACCCTCTGAAATATGCACATTCCCTGTAACTCAAGGATTTCCTTTCTGTGTGGTGAATTAAAATGAAGTACCGCCCTAGCTCCTGAGCGTCAACGGTTGTGTCCACCTACCTATGCCTGTGTGTAGATGTATCTACCCAAGCAAGTTTGTGTGTTTGTGGGCCTGTTTATAAAATATCCGCTTTTTTTAACCGTGTTTTTTCTAAGACCTGGTCCATAATTACCCTACAAAATGCCTTCATCAACATATTATGATATGCTAGGCTACAGCTTAAGGCCTCCATATCATCTTGCCCATATTTGGAGATCAATGAGGCTTATCGATCATGCGCTGACAGGAAATTTGCCTAATTAAATTGATGTAACCATTCCGTGGACTGAGCGGCTTCGTTTGATGATTAGCCGGCTTGTTTTTATACACAGCAGTAGGGATCATGGTGCAGCAGTTAGTTTGTGCGTCTTTCCTAGTGTGGGCATAAGCTCCGGTACCTGGGGTTCAGGCGCTTGAACAACCCCCTGTCTCCCACGCGCAGTCAGGCCTTTTTATTACCTCCTGATCCCCGAGTGTTACAAGGCGATGCTGTTACCTATTTTAACTATGGTTATCTCTAATAATAATAGACACTCTAAAGTGATTTATTGTTGACATGGCGGCTTTACTGAAATATAAGGTCTCCGCAGCTCCAACAACCATCCAACACCACTTCAGGGAAAAGGCTACTCAAGTGTTTGGCTCTACAGAGTTTCTAAAGATATTCCTGGGCACAACTTGGCCAGACTTCATTACCACTTGATAGTTCCCCCGACTGGATATGATCACTAAACCAGTCAAACAACCACAGTATCAACAGGAATCTTATCTGAGACAATAAACACAAAAACTTAACGAAAGCGAACTAATAAACACCAGACATCATCAAAGGTAAATTCTATATAACAAAGCATTATGTAATAAGTATGTGTGTGTGTGTGTGTGTGTGTGTGTATATATATATATATATATATATATATATATATATATATACATATATATATAAATCTCAAAGGTAATAATCTACCAGAACGAACAATCAGAAAGTACGACCTATACAATGTCTCGTCAGGAATGACCACTGGCCTGCCCTAAGGTCAATGATGTGGTTCATCACTGTAAAGAAGACGAATAAGGGCATCGTAAGCTCATGACAAGCATTGTCTGGTTGGCCGTACTTCGGGTCAATAGTACTTATCTTCTTGGTACGAAGAATGAACGAAAAGCTCCTCTTCTCAGTCCACGTCGATTCTTCTGGTGAATTCCACTGGCACAGTTCTACACACTTAAAACAATCACTGCTCAAAATTACAGAGTTAAGGTCACTGGCAGGATTAAAGTAACCATCTATGTATCATAAATAACTCAAAGTTTATATGCAATGTTAAAAAAATGCTGATGGAAATGTGCTTAGGCAACACTGTAGTAGCTTCAGCTGGCTTCTAAGCCTGTGACCCATTGTCACTGCTTACAGAGTTGATGAAGTCGCCTAGGCTGGACACCAGCTGATGATGTTGTAGCTTCATTGGTCTTCTAAGGCCACTGGCAGGACTGGTAAGGACACTGGCAAATGGGATAATGGGTTTAACAGGGTAAGAAATTAAGGGATGATCGGTTGAATTTGTGACATTTTCTATTGGATCTCTCACATTGATCTAGACACAGGTCCCAGTTAAATCAGCTGGATCTTAGGTCACACATCATGAGGATACAGTACAATGAAACCTTAGTTAGCCAACCATTTAATACTTTATTTAAAGTACAATTCCTCCCCACCATACATCCTCAGTTTAAGCTCAGATATCAGGGGTCGGCCTTCTTAGAAAGGAATAGACCTGACAGGGATTATTTCTTGATGTACCTTTGCAACATGAATAGCCATGTCCGAGACATATCCAGTGACACAGCGATTGCTAAGCCTACGAACAAGATTGACAGTACTCCTCCTAATAAAGAAAACCTAACAAATATAGGCGTACAATGGATCATGAAATATTTATCAAGTCGATCATAGTATACAATACAGAAGACGATTTCTCCCAACTCAGCCTGTTGTTTACTTCCGGCATTCAAACAAGAACTGACCCTCCCTAGCGGGTCGTTCCAAAGACGTCCAGCACCTAACTTTAGGCGCGAAAGTATTAAACGGCTGTCTTGGTCAACCTCAGACCTGAATGTGCCATATTTATTTACACACCTGAATGGTCCTAAATAAAGTCACTTTAAAAAAGAGACAAGATCCCAACTGGGTTTGCCGATTTCAGGACGAATATACGAGGTTATCCTCCCTCAGAGTAAAAGTAAAACACTTCAGCTGGTTTACCACTACAGTCTGAGTACAACGACGGCGGTGTACAGCAAACGACATATAGCTGCATCCGTCTTGGCACGGCAGCAGGGAAATATGGCTTTACTAAGTTAATTAAAGTACAGCTTACCCATGCTCTTTTAAAGTTCCAGGGTGAAACAGTGACTTTCAAACAAGATATAAAAGTAAGTTGAAAGTGGGGACGTTAGAACGTCTGCTGACTAAGGCCCTATGTCTCGAATGCCGATACAAAACTATCCCGAGCCAGAAGCTTGTAGGATTCCTTCCGGTTTACAAAGCGGTAGTTCGGCCCTAGAAAAAGGCTTCGCTACTCTTAGAAATCACTTACCTGTGAGTGAACCCATAATATAACTCATCCTAATTGAATGAGGATTGAATAAGTTTCATCTACCTACGTTCTGACCCATATTTATCAAAGAAGGACTTTATACTTGTGAAAGAATAGTCCATTTTGAGCACCGATCATTTGCGTAGAACTGTACATGATGTGGACGGACGTAACGCAGAGGCGAGTTCTGACTGGTTATGTGACACCTAGCTTGCCAGATTTTAATTCGCTTGCAGCCAAACTAAAATAAAAACAGCCTTTGCCACCTGGCTACATAAAAATTCGCGCTAACTGCGACACAAAATTAAGATACACTTTGTACTGACAAATACATGCACTTTGTATCAACATGATAAATACAGTGCCTTGTGGACCAAAATGTAAACACAGAACACTGTGCAACAGAATCTGTTGTGATGATTAGTATACAGTGTTTTCACCTTACTGAGGATCATACAAGTATAGACTGCCGAATAGTCATCTCAGGTTTCAAGGCCCAGTGAGATTGATGTCCCAAATAATACGAATAATGATCTAAGCTGGTTATTCAACGTTAAGAGAAGCCTCCCCCGCCCTTTTTTTTTCCTTAATAAAAACTAACTTTATCTCCAAAGAGTACCCAGCTCAAAATGCGTAACAGTTAATGTCGTGGGAAGTAAATACGACCGGTGCGATCTTGATTACATCACACATCAAGTATAGATTGGTTTGTAAAAATATAGATTTAGCTTTAAATTATATCACATGAAAGGCGTTCACTACTTTTAGTTAGAGCGCCCTGAGACTCCATAAATAACAAGACATAAATAACAAGACGAGAAGCAGGTAAAACAAAGAGAAGGTTTTTATTATATTTATTGTATTTTTTTTTTTTCATTTTTGTATTAGAAGAGAAGGTAAGGTGAAAAAAAAAAATTCAAAATATGACCTGACCTGCACGAGTGACAGACACTTCAATCCATACGGCGAGGGACCGGTGAAGATCCCAGTTACAACGTCCTGTTCGTAACCTGTGCTGAAATATAGGCGCAGGATTTGTAGACCAGGAGTTACTGTGATGCAGCGGGTAGACGCTCGACTGACAATACGACAGTCGTAATTTTCTGAAACGACTTGCGCCACGGGAAGTAAAGGCGGCTGGTATGATAGTGACCATATCATCAATGGAGTGCCGATTAGTCTATAAAGTATAGATCGAGCACTATATAGCCACGAAGACGTGGAACAGAGTGACACGTAGATATGTAGATATCAACCTTTTCACGCCATTTCTGCAACGGACATTGATATGTGTAGTATCGCATGTAATTCCCATGCATTTTCCTGGTACCCTGTGTTCCCAAGGCCTATCCATGAGCCCTAGTGAAAGGTAAGTAAAGGTCTTTTTTCCATGCCTTTAGACGCAAAGGGAATATAGGGCTAGACCTATATTTGTATAGACCCATTGGCACAAGATGGGTGATGTGGTCAGCATCACTCCGGCTGCCTTCCCGGGACTGCACCCGGTACCCACTCAAGGCTGGGTCAAACTGGGAGTCAAGGTCCTTTTTGAAAAGCGTCCGGCTCCGCCAGGAAGCGAACCCAAGACCTTCCGATCCCCACGCGAGCGTCTAGCCTCTGCGCAACTGCGACTCCCCATGAGTCCTAAGTAAATTATAAAGTCATGCCTAAATGGGAACTGGAAACCAAGACCTTTTGGTAAGAAAGCTAGGTCCTAACAAGTTCCCAAAGAGAAAGGCAATGGTAACAGGTAGAATGACAGAAGTGGGCTGTAGAAAGAGGACAAGGTGAGAGAGGCATGAGAGAGGAGAGGTACAAGCGAAGGAAAGAGGGCGATGAAATGATAAACAGAAAGTGAGAGAAAGAGGGTGTGGAGATGCAAGTAGAGAAAGGGGAAAGGAGGGAGTGAGAGAAATATAGGGAGAGGGGAGACATGGAGTAAAAGGGTGGTAGTGAGGGAGAGATGGATGAGACAGGAGTAAAAGGGGAGAGAGATGTGAGAGGATTGGAGTGAGTAACACACACACACACACATATATATATATATATATATATATATATATATATATAGCGAGAGAGAGAGAGAGAGAGAGAGAGAGAGAGAGAGAGAGAGAGAGAGAGAATGACAAGTACACTGCACTCTGCACCTTCAGAATAAATCGGATGTTGAGTGTCGAGGGACGGGGCTAACGATGTTACGTGCAAACACTGCACACGATCAAAGATCTAACGGAAGTTCAAGCACCGCTAATGATAACCAACACCACAATAAAAGATGGTTTAGATAAAAATAGCAGAAATTAGAAAACCAACCCCTAAATGAACATTAACAGCAGGCAATATATTTGATATGGGTGTAAAAATACGGCTTTCATTAAAGCAGATTTGGCATAAAGGCCTTTTTTTAGGCTACCAGGTGCGCAGTGTTTGTGAGAAAACAGAAAGGACATTGTTCCTACCACTGGTGTAACCGGGATCTCGGGTTAAACGTAATGTTTATAGATCTACACTCGTTGGGTTAGTGGTCAGTCTCACACCAGGCGCCTTTACTCTACATTACTTTAACTGGGATCCATTTTAGACTTAGCTTAATAATCGAGTCGATGCGGATTTGAACACACGACCTTCTGGCCCCCTGTGCGAGGGACTAGCCGCTACGTTACGAAGGCTCCCATCTGTATAGTGCTATGCTATATTTGTGTCGACCAACCGTCATTCAGTGGCTGATGTGGGTAAAATCTTTCTTGTTGCCATTACTTCCACATCTCTCTTGTCGCCTTAACTTGCAGTAAAATTACCAGGTACCTTAGTAAGGCTGGGTCCAGCTCGGAGCCAAGGTCAAAAACAGATTGCTGTTTCACAGCGGATTTGAACTTTAGAGTTTCATGCCGACTGGCAGGCAAGCAGCTGGCGCGGCTTACCTACACTGGGTATCATCATCATCATAATGTGCCTTGCCAACTGGCGTAGGCGCTCATGCGTCTCCACAGATTACGATACCTGGTTGCCTAGAACAGCTCTCTTGATGATATCCATGCCATCGTTTCAGCCCATCCAGCATCGTCTCTCTTGGTCTGCCTCTACCCCTTTTTCCACTGATCTTTCCAGTTGTTACGATGTTCTTCAAAGTCTCTCTTCTCATAATGTGGCTAAAGAACAGTGTTTGTCTCTTTCTTGTTGTTGTATATAGATATCTACTATCATTAGCTTCTTTCAAGCAATCGTTGTTAGTTACTCTGGCCGTGCGAGCTATTCGTAACATTCGTCTCAGAAACGACATTTCTGATGCTTCCAAATTCTCCTTAATTTGTTCACTGACATTCCAAGATTCGCTGACATACAGCAGAACAGGTTCTATGTAACATTTTAGCACTCTCTCTATACACTTGGTATACAGTGTTGAATATTTACGCGGATAGCGTTCGATGAACTGTCTTGTCAATGCTTTGTTGGATGTCTTTATGTATTTCGTAGTTATTGCATGTATGTATGTATGTATGTATGTATGTATGTATGTATGTATGTATGTATGTATGTATGTATGTATGTATGTATGTATGTATGTATGTATGTATGTATGTATGTATGTATGTATGTATGTATGTATGTATGTATGTAGGTAGGTAGGTAGGTATGTATGTATGTATGTATGTAGGTATGTATGTATGTATGTATGTATGTATGTATGTATGTATGTATGTATGTATGTATGTATGTATGTATGTATGTATGTATGTATGTATGTATGTATGTATGTATGTATGTATGTATGTATGTATCTGTCTGTCTGTCCGTCCGTGCGTCCGTCCGTCCGTCCGTCCGTCCGTCCGTCCGTCCGTCCGTCCGTCCGTCTATCTATCTATCTATCTATCTATCTATCTATCTATCTATCTATCTATCTATCTATCTATCTATCTATCTATCTATCTATCTATCTATCTATCTATCTATCTATCTATCTATCTATCTATCTATCTATCGATCTGTCGATCTATCTATCTATCTATCTATCTATCTATCTATCTATCTATCTATCTATCTATCTATCTATCTATCTATCTATCTATCTATCTATCTATCTATCTATCTATCTATCTATCTATCTATCTATCTATCTATCTATCTATCTATCTATCTATCTATCTATCTATCTATCTATCTATCTCTCTCTCTCTCTCTCTCTCTCTCTCTCTCTCTCTCTCTCTCTCTCTCTCTCTATCTATCTATCTATCTATCTATCTATCTATCTATCTATCTATCTATCTATCTATCTATCTATCTATCTATCTATCTATCTATCTATCTATCTATCTATCTATCTATCTATCTATCTATCTATCTATCTATCTATCTATCTATCTATCTATGCACAAACACCGATAGACAGGCATACTGAAGATGTCATAGTCGGATGTTTGACAAAATGATGCTTCTCAGTGATGTCGTACAAAGATGTCTTGAAAGTCTCGCTGAGCAAAACAAAAGAAACCATTGTTTACGCAAAACTTTCACATATTTTTTCGAGGGATAGGGTGGAGGGGCGCTCTAGGCACCTAAATCTTGTTGAAGTGCGCAATTGTGTGTGTATGTGTTTAAATGTATTTACACATATTTATACACACACACACAAAAACACACGCTGAGTGTTCAAGAAATATAATACATTATTTGAAATAATCTAATATTAACAATTGAAAAAAAAAAAATGTGATAAAATAAAGAAATAAAAAAAAAAGATAGATTATACACATAGTGAGGAGGCTGTTTAGTACCCTTAAATATTCACGGGAGTTGGTTGGGGGAAGTTTTTAAACCCCCCCCCCCCCCCCCATTTGCGGTGGTGGTGGTGTGGGAGGGGAGTGTTTAACTCCCTCCTATGTATGAGGGGAGGGTTCGACCCCGTGCGTATGTGTGGAAAAGGAGGGTAGGGTTAACCCCCACCATATATGTGGGAGGGTTCGATTCCCTTTATGGAAATTGGGGTTAGGGAAAGGTTTAATCTCATCCATATATGAGAGGGGGTGGCAGGAGGGGGGGGGGGCGCTTATAAAGCACGAGTCCTTATATTCTGCTGCCTCTGCGAGGATGTCTTAGATGTATGCAAACGTCTTCCTTTAAAATGTGTGCCAGTTGTGCCAGTTTCGAAGATAATTTTAAAAAAAGGGCGCTGGTGCTAGATAGTTATCACTTGTGACACGCACTCGGCACAGCCTCTCGCTATACTGAAAAAAAAAAACGTCACAGAGGAATGAAACGAACGAGGTGCAGTGCAAGCAATTTTTTTCCCCTGTAAACTCTTATTAAACTGTATATATGAGCAATTTTTGGGTGCGATGAAATCGCTTCCAGATAATCAATCAATGAATGTATCACCATCACCACTATCATGATCATTATTATGATCATTATCATTCCAAAAACACATTTTGGAGTAATCAGATTATGTCAAGCTATAGCTCGAAGTTCTCGATAGTTAACTCATGCTTTACGCACGCCATATGTTTACGCGCATATGCGGATGTTATGTCGAGTACGCATCCCTCCATGCAGTTGAGTCGACACAAAACATTTGGGTGCTCAGCCCATTTTCTAATTTTCTGAAGGTGACTATCTAAAGGTGCCTTACCATTATTTGTGTTTTTGATTTGTATTGTCTCCCAAACAAATTAAATTGTGGAGTCTCCAAGACAGTCCAAACACATCACAAGGTGTTATCTTTTGCAGTTTCTTTTCTTTTCAACATATGATAGAGTTTTTGATAACCGTAAACTCTAAACCCAAGACGCTTATATTAACCCAAACTCTAACCCGTGCTAAATAAATCTACAATAGATATTGTTACTATATTTATTTTCGGCGAAAATATAATTACCTTCCTTAAGTCTCTAATAATAATATTAGTAATAATAATAATAATAATAATAATAATATTAATAATAATAATATAATCATTATAGTATAATATTACATTGCAAGAATAATTTGCCAAGTCGCACAATATAGAGATATATTTGACATGTTTTATAAAATAAATAGGAAGTGGGAGGGGAGGGGTTTGCTATTGTGTGTATGTTGGGTGGGGAAGTGGTGTCAACCCATTCCCTAAAATTGTGAGGGGTCTGAAGGTGTCCAAGCTCCTATATTTCGGCGCCTCTACACCAATAACTAAAGTATCAACTACTGTAATTTAAAATGATTAACTTCTGATGTATAACAATAGTTATCTTTTTGTCCGCTAAACGCATGTGATCTTTCTTTTTCGACGGAGCGTATGAATAGCAACTATCGTAAAGTCTTTTTACTCAAACGATTCTTTGGTGCTTTAATCCTTTTGTGATTCACCTCAGCGTTTAAAAGCCACAGAAAGCCAAAAGTTCTTCTATGTATCCTTTGATCTCTGAAATCAGTTTCCGCTCTTTTGAATTCGTCCTGTCGTCCTTCTGTTTGTGCCACTAATTATTTCAATGAGGAGGAGGATTTAGATGTTTGCATCTAGCAAGATGTGTAAACGTGGTATCAGTGTTGCCACTTCGGATGTTTTACATCCAGATTTAGATGTTTTCCCTTGCATTTAGATGGCGTTTTTTGACGTTTAGATGGTAGATATTTTCTAGATTTTTCATTTGGAGTGAATTTATCAAATCTAACCTAAGAACCATGATGAAATTGGACCTTTTAAATGCTATCTTGACAATAAAATTCGGCCTGATAAAAGTAGGAAAAGGCTGTTCCACTTAGCAGCTCCCTGATTGAGTATTAAAAGAAATTGGAACAGCTAACGCATACCAGAGTCATTTTGGATCTGAAGCTTCAACTTCATCATCCAAGCTAAGTTTATCCTGTGGATCTTGTAATGCAGACATTAATGAAGATGAAGACATGATTCTATAGGGTAAGTCATATCAATAGCTATGTAATTTGTGACTCTTTCCATTTGGGTGTTTTTTAGATATTTTCCACGCAAATTTAGATGTTTTTAGATATTTTTTGACCCCGTTGTAGATGTTTTTTGTCAAAGAAATGTGGCAACACAGGTGCGTATTGTCAAAAAAATCTGTTACTTTCTCTTTGACTGTGTCTTGCCATCTGTTGCAATATCCTCCTTATGCACTGCAACTCGATTTTCACGTCTGATATACTCGCGCTGCATGTTTGCTGGGATCGTCGTATACTTAATAAATGAATGAATCAATCCAGAACTGACTTCAATGCACTTGGGGACATTTGCACGCGTGTTCTATCCCATTCTTCAGCACCCAAAAAAGTGTCGACATGTTAAAAGTACCAGTTGCAATTTTGATTATCAGTTCACCTACGTCTCCCCCTCAATGATGAACATCTTCAAACAACTCTGCTCACCTCCTGTCGAATTTTAATTCAGTCCATTATAACAACATTTTTCATTATTTTGAAGCCCTACTCTGGCGCTTGTCAGGGGCCGCAAAAAAGCCCGGCCATAGATATGGTCAAATGGCTAAAAGCGGTTTCCGGCACCTCTTCACATGTGATCATCCTCATCCACATGGTGGCACTTGCAACATCAGGTGTTTATCGCTTGTGTGATGTCCTAGTGGATTCAAATGGACTACTACTAATCCTGTCGAATTACTCATTCAACGTGTGCCTTCTCTTCTGTTCGGTTGCACTGTTCCGTTGATTACAGATAGCCTTAACCACGCCAGATTTAACATAAATTAGCTCATGGCTCAGAAAAGCGGCAGCAGCTGATCTATCAGCCTTCTTGTTACCTCGACCACCTGAATAATCTGGATATAAAATCCATCATGTGAAAATGTCTACTTAGTGTTTCTTATTTGCCTAAGACCTGCTGTACGTTCTTCTAAGATCTATCTACCACAGACAACTTACTTTTTAATAGGCTTACTAAATATTTCGTCAGACAGGTATTTGAACAAAGAAGACACAAACAATAGACTGCACAATTTATTGCCTGGCATATTTCGCTGTATCTCATCAGGTGCATACTTCAGTAACAATTAATTAAAATGAAGCAAATAGCTGAATCCTAGAAACTGAAACACAAATTCGAGTAGATTTCAAACTGTTTCACCAAGGTAAACGTAGGGCAACGACCATTTCCTTTTGCCTACAAAGTTCCGGTTTCAATCTGCCAATCGCTGAAGCTTCCGCGTATCGAAGTAATCTACGGTTAGCCGAACTGTAAATAATTCGGAATGCATCATCCCTGTTAATGATGTGCCCGGAATTTAGAATATGGCACGCAATTGCTGATGATGGATTATTTCGACAAGTTACCTGATTCGTTGTTGTTGAGGTGTTAGTGTTCTGCATTGCTTTTACCAACCATAGTGGAATATGTTCAGCAACCCGTTGTTCCAGTCGTCGATCAGTTCTGCCCACATATGCAGCGTTACAGGTGCATTTAAATTGGTATATACAGTTAGATCTGGCGTACGTCGACACTGGTTCTTTTACTGGTGGTGTAGGAATCCTGGTGGTTTTAAATCTCATAACAGGCATGGCTGCGTAAAAGGTTTGACGGACTGCTGTTTTGAGTCGGTCATATATACGTTGCATGACGTCGTCTCCCCGAAACGTTAGATGTATATAGGCTAGTTTTTTTGGCACCGACATTTCTAAGGTAACTGGTTTAGGCGGCTGGCAATGGCACTTAATAAAGCCACCTGGATATCCATTAGAAAGCAGTGTTTGTTTAATCGTATCAAACTCAGCTTGTAGCGTGTCGATGGAACAAATCTTCCTAGCACGGTGGAATAATGTCCTCACTAGACCACGTTTGTATTGCAAAGGTGCAAAACTGTTGAAATGGATGTATTGGCCCGTCCAAGTGTCTTTACAGGTATTTCCCTTGATTAGACAGCAAAAGACTTACAAAATAAGAAGGGTTTTTTTCTTCTTTTTTTTTTTTTTTTTCTGGCGGTATGCAGCATTATTTTTAAAGCACTATGTAGTGCAGCGAGAACCTTTTTCTTTAGGGATACCAACATGTTTTTACAGGCACTCTTTGATGAGTACCGCAACCTCTTTATCTAGCTTTTTGGAGACTGAGCCTTTTTTGGAGTTTCGGTTCCTTCAGGAGGGGATTCTCGTAGTTTATATACACAACTATACAAATTCGTGTAGGAAATTGAATGCACTAACAGAGAATATTTATGAATCAAAATAAAATAGTAACATTGTTTTCAAAATAACTATTCTGATTTACATAATTTATCCTAGCAATTTTTATTAAATTAAACTTGGGAACAAACATAACTAACCTGAAAAATCTGGGTAAATTTATTCAATAAATGAAGCTTGAATAGGTCCTAACACCTGTATTTCGGGAAGTAAGGCCCTTAGAGGCCCTTCAGACACGTCTGGCACATGGTTCTACTCTTTTCCTGCCTCTAGCTATGTTTCGGTTGCTATGTAACCGAAACAAAAATCGATGTAAAATTACAAAACACGTCAAACTTTCTCGAAAGCCGTCAATGAAAAGGCTACATGTGCAAGAAATGCGAAAATCAGTCTGATTCGCTGGTACAAAAACCTGCCAGTCAATATCAAGGCTTCCTCTTTATAGGGCAGACCGATCGGCCTATTTGTCTTTTTGGCTACTTTATGTCGAGCCGATATTTCGGCCATATCATCTTCAAAGGGTTTGAGGGAAAAAAAAAACATTATACAGCAATGTAGTCATTGCCGGGACACTTTGGGCCGCAACCTCAGTTATTCTTTGACAAACCCGATTTTTTTTTTTTCTTACACGGTGAACACTTAAGATCTTTAGGCATGCCGTTTTAATATAGACAAACTGGTTTGGACATTCACAAAATGACTTCTGCAATAATTCGTGATTACATGTATAAGATAGAGACGCGTTTAAGGCGATGTAGTACATCTCTGTTTATTGTGATATCAACTGCTGACATCTACTTCCGATTATTAATAATCATATTTTTATGAACGCAAACATTTATATTTAAACATATTTTTTTTTTTTAAATAACCACAATAAAATAAGTTTAATTTTAAATATTGTTTGGTCTTACAATGAAGGATTGCTACAGGGTACCTACCACTGTCTTTGTTAATATTAAATTGTGAGGACCTATACTCTTTCACGGTGCAACTCTCGCACTACTGTCCGAACACCACAATAACCTTAGATCTCTAGAAACATCAAATTGTTAAACGCTTTAACTAACCTCTGAGCCAGTGTTTCTCACACTTTTCACAGCCGTGGCCCACCAAAACAGTGGGCATTGTTTCGCGGCCCACCTGACAGCTAACCAAACACAAAATGTAAATAGCAGTTTATTCGTTAATCCCAATGTAATAAAATAACAATGTTTACCTATTGTGACTCCCTTTGTTGGTCAGGAAATCTGATATTTGTGGCGAGAGGAATCATTCTGACAGACGAAGCGCTATAATAACATTCATACGATTTCTACGTTGTGGTGCCATGACTGAGACAGTCTTGTCACACAAAAATGAAGTCACAGAAACAAACAACAATCTGATAGCAGACTTGTATATTCTGTGACGAATGATATCCATCACTTAAAAAATGATTGCTTTTGATATCTGTACACAAGACTGACATCAGCTTTTCTTGTTCAAGATAATCAAAGTTTTCAGCTAATGTCTTTACAGGCTGTCTTGATATATTGAATATCATATGTACATTTCTAGTTCTCATCCTTTATGTGTTGATCTTACAAAGATTACTGCTTGAAGAACACTGCTCTAAGCCACAGAGCCGCAGTCCTAGTCTCAAGGAAAATATTTGTTGTGTCCGTTTGTCTGTACGTCTGGTTTTGTTGATTTATGTAATGTGCTGATGAAGGCTCCACAGCCTCAACGTTCACTTTCCGTTTGTCGTCGTTGTATTGTAATATATTGGTCTACGTTTCGTTTGGTTATTTTTGTTTCATGATTTCAATGACAATGAAAACAGTTTTTTTTTTTTTTGTTGTTGCTTGGTGGTAAAATACTTTCCTTTACCTAGTTCACCGATAAAGATTTTCCTAGTAATGTTTGCTGGATGTCTACGTGATGTTTCTTTGGCGCAAACACACTAATTGGTTTTCGTGTCAAGTTCTTGTAGCCACAACGTGTAGCATCTGCCGCCCTAAACATTTCGTCATGGGAACCTGTATACACATTGCAACTTCCTGCCTGTACCACGGTAAACAGTTTCAACGACTTCGGGATGCCAAAACAAGGAAAATCTACGGCCCAGTAGAATTAAACCCCGTTAGACGCAATCAGACACTGTTTTAGCAGCATCGATCATTAGACTACACGCACAGTGGGCAGACTATCATCTTTCTCAGACATCTGATTTGGCATAATGAGACCTGGCGTGTCTCTCTGATAACTAAATTGCAGGATACAGCTAAACATGACAGGACATTTTTTAAAGAAAGGAGAAAAAACGGCCTTGTTATTTCTTCATCTCCATTAGATTGCATAGTTTTCTTTTATCACTTATGATATCAGGCTATAGGTATTTGTGACATCTGACGATTGGCATTAGGGAGATGACAACAAGCGTTACTGGAGTGAAGAGTTCAATTGGCCAAGTGATTAAACTATTTGCTTCGTTTGACGTTCGAAGCTACTGGGTTCGTGTGTCTGTGTGGGAGACTTGACTGCAGCTATGGAGCAGTGGCGCTTTGATTTGGCACATCAGGCCTCGGGACCGCCCTTTCCCCTTTCAGAAATAATGTTATGTGAATAAGATTGGTGATTGTTGGATGGGGGTGGGGGCTAGGGCTTTCCTCTAAAAATTTGCAAGGGAACCAAACAGCATCCAGAGCGTGTATGAAAATTCTCTATTGAACTATACGTGGAGATGTCGAACTGTTTTGCGCGTATTGTATTTATCATGATATTATTTGTAATATTTCTGTTATTACTGCGCACTTAAATAAGACTTTTCTTTTTAGTTTTGAAAGACTATAAGAGAATACACTTTTAGTGTAGTTACAAATTGATGTTAGATGTGGACTATCATACAGACATTTAGGAAGAAATTAGGAATTTTTCAGCCATACTTTAATACAAAAATAAATTGCTGTAAAATAAATACTGATATACTTAGAGATCTAAGCATCAAGGAAGGTTGCCTAACAAACAGTATCGAGTCTATGAAACTAAAATATGTGTGCTATAGAAAGCGTTACGGCAGACTGACAAATGGTGGCAGAAGGCCTGCTATCGGAACGGAGAGGCAGGGACCGACCAGTTTACAGGTGTGTACAGGGTATAGCAGACAACTCGGTAGGGAAAATGTATCAGAGATTTCAAGAAACGGTTTCTTTCAGGCAGGCTGTGGTGAGAACGGTGTTGTGCAAATGGCGCTTGACATACAGTGTTGCCACTTTTCTTTGACAAGAAATATCCAAAACGGAGTCAAAAAATGTCTAAAAACATATAAATTTGCGTGGAAAACATCTAGAAAAAAAAAACAACATTAAAATGGAAAGAGTCACAAATTTCATAGCAATTGATATGAATTACCATATAGAATCATGTCCTCATCTTTACTGAAGTCTGCCTTACAAAATGCACAGGATAATTTAGCTTGGATGATAAAGTTGAAGCTTCAGATCCAAAATGACTCAGGTATGCTTTAGCTATTCCAGTTTCTTGTAATACACAATTAGGGAGCTGATAAGTGAAAAAGCATTTCCCTGCTCTTATCAGACCTAAATTTATTGTTAAGATATAATTTAAGAGGTCAAATTTCATCATGTTTTTTAGGTTAGATTTGATAAATTCACTCTAGATGAAAACCACCTTTAAAAACATCTACCATCTAAACGTCAAAAACGCTATCTAAATGCAAGGGAAAACATCTAAATCTGGATAAAAAATATCCAAAGTGGCAACACTGGTGACATGATGAAGAAATATAATTTAGATCCTTCGAGCGCCCTCTCCTACAAAACCAAACTGTCTCTCTCTTGGTCGACGACCCGTGTTTCTCTTGGTCGACGCCACGTGTTTCTCTTGGTCGACGGCCCGTGTTTCTCTTGGTCGACGCCCCGTGTTTCTCTTGGTCGACGCCCTGTGTTTCTCGTGGTCGTCGCCCCGTGTTTCTCGTGGTCGTCGCCCCGTGTTTCTCGTGGTCGACGCCCCGTGTTTCTCTTGGTCGACGCTCCGTGTTTCTCTTGGTCGACGCCCTCTGTTTCTCGTAGTCGTCGCACAGTCTTTCTCGTGGTAGTCGCTCCGTGTTTCTCTTGGTCGTCGCCGCGTGTTTCTCTTGGTCGACGCCCCGAGTTTCTCTTGGTCAACGCCCCGTGTTTCCTTTGGTCAACGCCCCGTGTTTCTCTTGGTCGACGCCCCGTGTTTCTCTTAGTCGACTCCACGTGTTTCTCTTGGTCGACGCCCCGTGTTTCTCTTGGTCGACGCCCCGTGTTTCTCGTGGTCGTCGCCCCGTGTTTCTCTTGGTCGTCGCCCCGTGTTTCTCTTGGTCGACGCCCCGTGTTTCTCTTGGTCGACGCCCCGTATTTCGCTTGGTCGACGCCCCGTGTTTCTCTTGGTCGACGCCCCGTGTTTCTCTTGGTCGACGCCCCCTGTTTCTCGTGGTCGACGCCCCGTGTTTCTCTTGATCGACGCCCCGTGTTTCTCTCGGTCGACGCCCCCTGTTTCTCTCGGTCGACGCCCCGTGTTTCTCTTGGTCGACGCCCCGTGTTTCTCTTGATCGACGCCCTGTGTTTCTCGTGGTCGTCGCCCCGTGTTTCTCTTGGTCGACGCCCCGTGTTTCTCTTGGTCGACGCCCCGTCTTTCTTCTGGTCGACGCCTCGTGTTAGTTAGGTTTTTACTTTGTGCAATTTGTAAACGATTTAGCTTACTTTCCTTCTTCCTTGCTGCCTTTGCCCTCTATCGCCCTATTGTGAGAGGGGAGGGGGCAGGGAGACAAGACATTCAACCAACTCACGCCATTTGCCCTTTTCTTTGTCATCGCATGCAGCTCACATAACCACAATCGCCAGTGCGGTATTAGTCTGCATATATTTATATGCTTCTACGAGTTCCATTGTATAGGTACTCAGTTTATACTGTTATCAGGTTTCTCATCGCCAAAAATGAACACATTTCTTTGTGTTTTGTGAGGAGATTTTTTTTTTCATGTCTAGTTCATTGAACTAAGGCAGTGGCTCTCAACTTTCCTAATGCCGAGACCCTTTAATACAGTTCCCTCATGTTGTGGCGACTCACAAATAAATATTTTCCTTCATAACTTCAATGTATATGCGTTTTCTGATGGCCCTAGGCGATCCATGTGAAAGGGTCGTTCGCCAAAAAAAATAAAAAGGGGTCGTTACCGGTGGGTTGAGAACCACTGAACAAAGCGTATGTCATAGCCTTCCTCACAAGAACCAGTGTCTGTCTACACTAACAACTGCTCCCAAACGGCGACCAGAAGACTAGTGAAGTTTGGCGCCAGCGTCATTTCCTTACGTCTTGATCCACTTTCCTTTGTTTAGTTCTGTTCCAGTGCTAAACATTAGTAATTCAATCATACAGTTGTAGTCCCTATATTTAGTACTTGCGCCAGTTAATGAATGTTTGTTTTTGTTAGTAATTGTTTGAAATGTCCATCATGTTTCAGGCCCACACAGAAACTTTTTACCGTTAATTCCAAATCTCCATAAATCCACATCTCAGGCAGTCTATACCTGCAGTTACTCACCCATCCATCAATCCAGATTTAATGGTTATTCCAACGTTCACCCATGTTCCTGATTTCATCAGAACGAGATTACGGTCAAGGTGCCCTAAAGTTTTTTTTTAATGAATATGGAATATATGTACACACACACGCACGCACACACACACGTACACACACACACACACACACAAACACCCATAAATATATATATATGGAACCCATATGTATTTTTTTTTCAATATTCTCTACATCAGCGGTTCTCAAATTTTTTTAAGCTGCGGCACATTTGTCAGTCAAATCTTTTCGAGGCACACATACTCTTGAAGCAGTTTAAACACTTAGGAAGGAAAAATAAAAAACTGTGCACATTTAATGTTGAGTTCTCTTTATTGCGATGAGTGAAACTTGGAATGAACTGTTCATTATTTCCTTCACGTATAAGGGAGGTTTAGTTAATTTAATTCTCAAATCACTTGACAAGGAAAGTTTGCTCCTGCCTGTCTCTCCCCCCTCCCCCCCCCCCTCCCATCTATCTTAACAGCGTACGTTGAAAATACCCTGCAACTATTCCCATGGCATGTTTTCTAGATACATCTGCATCCAGAACTCTTCATGGCTTCTTTCACGGTATTTCTGTTTTTGTTTGTTTTAGTATCCAGAAGCCATGAGTTGTTAACCCTTAGGCTCGGTATTATGGATATCGCAACCTTTCGGCCTTGATTCCATTGTAAATACCGTAAATCTGGGAGAAAATGTGGCTTTCCTGCCTACCCCCGGGATTGAACCCGGACCACAAGGAGTACGTCACCTGGTCTCCGCGAAATCCGGTTTTAGCCAATTCCGCTAGAGAGCCGGGCGTATTTCTGTTTTTAAACTGCTGTCTTCGCTGATCTTAATCAAACTTTGAAAAATGCGTGATTATTGCCGCGTCACCCCTGGCATACGCTTTGAGAACCACTGCTCTACTTCGACTACCATTGTTCTGAAGACACATGTCGACGCGTGTCCTTCACTGCTGAAGATCAAATATAAGCAGTAGTTTCAGATTCATAGCCAGGTGGGCCAACCCAGGGCTGCTATGTTTCTGTGCCAACTAAAAACAAACACAGAAGGTCCATCACTGCCATGTGTGGAAACAAAATGGATACAGACTAATATTTCAGCATATCCACCAGCAAACACGCATTATAACAGTCTTCAAAAGTACCAACACAAACAGTCTGAAATTAGAAATTTAGTTTATCTTCGGTGGAAGCCGCAGTTACAATCAGATCAGTAGTTGTGCACACAGTTAACTTTAATTATATAAGGCACCACCAATTTTGAGGCAACAATCCAGTCACCGTTTTCTGAATCTGCGTTCACAACACCTTGCTGGTCACAGTCGACAAACGTTTCCAATGAAATCCACAGCTCGCAACGTCATGCCATGCACGCAGCTCAGTAGCTGAGACAAAACAATATCATTTAATTCTACAAATGGAGAAAAATGCAACGCCCACCGTGTGTCAGAAACAACAATTGGCGACGACTAAAAATAATCTTTTTCATCTTCTTTACGCTCCTTATCTGTAAACTCTGGCGCAAAGTTCTGGTTGTTTGTCAACTTCTAGACTGCAGTGCTGTTACAGAACTTGAGTATTGCGTGTGCATCCGTTGGACAGATCTGACTAATTTGTGTGCAGACTGATGGTCCCATGTCTCTCAGGCAAATGCACTCCGATTTTAAAGGAAGATCCCAATTAGTCGACTCTTACGACATGCTTTGCGTAGGCAGTGGGTCTATTCTTGTTTTTCCTATAACAGAGCCCTGGAACCCATACGGGGGACTAAAAATAATAATCCTGCCTATCCTCCATATTGACCTATTGTAATTCGGACATCGTGGGTTCTCCCCTTGTTTATTTATGTGTATTACATACATCTCAATGAAAACGACCATTTAAATGTGTTACATAATTAGTTGCTGTATACTTATCATTATCATGATTTACCAACCATGGTTTTACGCGTCCCATCTTTAGCCATGTCTTGAGGTTGTATACCAAACACAGCATAACGGTCTCGTGTATATGTATTTCTGCTATTCGACCTGCCCTTTTTTAATATGAACTTCTGTAACCTGTGGAGAATTTATAATTGTTTCAAAGAAATTATGTCCGGATTATATATTTGTAGGTTAAAACTGCCTGACAGCCTTAGTAAATAATGACTTCTTTCTTTTTCTTTTCCTGTCCTTCTTCTTCTTCTTTCGTTCGGCTGAAATAAATGTCTGTATCATCAATTTTGTCTCTTGTATAAATTTCACTGTCGCTGTTAGTTCGTTCAGTTGTCCACAGAGTTTACTTTCCACTGTTGTTCTTTCCGGCCAAAATGTTTGCCTTAATGTGTCAAATTCGGTGCAGTCCTGGAGTACATGCTCAGCTGTCTAGGGCACTTTTTTGGTCCTATTTGGAAGGCTGCCAAAAGTCAAAATTGTAGCTATGAGTCCCAAACAGTTAAATTTAGTGTTTGTATATATATATATATATATATATATATATATATATATATATATATATATATATATATATATATATATATATATATTTATTTATATATATATATATATATATATATAAAGAGACTGCAGTGTCCTTATCTTAGTCGTTGCAAGTCCGACTCGTAATTCCATCCTACCGCGATCGAAACTCACTGCTGGCTGCGTGGATTTATATAATTGTATGGGGCGTCGCAGCTCGACCTAGCCTAACATGGTACCAGGATGTATGTCCAGGGGAAGTAATGATGGCCGGTGTAATGCTGACCACATTACCTACCTAGTTCCGATTGGTCTGTAAACATATGGGTACCCTTTCCATATGCCCACAATTTTTAATTTTAATGTCAAATCAGTACATTTGTATAGGTCGGAAACATTGAGAACAACTAAGGCAATTACTAATGAAGTACAGACATTCATTAACTGGTGCCTGCGCAGAATAGAGGGAATAAAATGGTATGATAGAATAAATAATGTAGAGCTTTGTGAGAGAACTAGACAAGCTCTAGTGGACCAAGAGGTGTAGAAAAGACGCTGCCGTTGGATAGGACACACACAGAAAACCAGAGAACAGCAAAACTAGAATGTATTTGCATTGGAACGCACAGGGGCATAGGAATAAAGGAAGGCCAAAAAACACACCGAGAAAAGAGCTGAAGAATGGAGTTAGAAAGATGGGGAGGACACGGGGAGAGCTCCATGTAATGGCAAAGGATTGAATGACTCAGCGTGAGTTGGGGGATAGAAAGGCAGAAGAAGAAGAAAGCGCCCAGACCCACACAGTAGGTCTAGAAAGAGAGAGAAAATGTGCGGGGAAAAAAAACAATTGCTAAGGCTGATGTAATTGGGGATTAGTTATCTCCAATTTCATCTTAAAGCGATCAGTTAGACTGCAAATATTCTGACAGCAAAATCTAAATATGGACCCTACAGACGTCCATGGGCCCACTGGTATCATTAGGCAAACGTGATGGTCAATGTTTAATGCGGCCATTATAAGAGCTTATAGATGACCAAGCCACACTGAAACCCAAACACTTGTGAATAAATCTATCCATTGTTGGGAACAAGCACTGAAGAGGTGTAATAAAGCTACAGTGTTGGGATCTCAATCTCTCTGTCTCTCTCGCTGTCTCTCTCTTTCTCTCTCTCTGTCTCTCCCTCTCTCTCTCTCTCTCTCTCTCTCTCTCTCTCTCTCTCTCTCAGTGTCTCTCTCTCTACAAAAGGCTTTATTGCTAAACCAGTTGTCTTTAAAATGATTCAAATTATATCATTTTCAGTAACCATTCATCCCACATATTTTCCCACGTCTCTTTCATACTCACGGGTTCGATCCCAGCTGTGGGCCATGCACCTTGCGTTGGTTTCGACAGTGGTATCAGGGTGCCGACCGTCCAGAAGCAATGGCAAACTACTGCCTAGAGAAACCACACAACAGCCAGGGGCTGCTGGGGTTGGTTCTGCAACGTCCTGTAAAGGATACGCAACTAACCTTTCATACTCAGGCGACGACAAATGACCATATGTTCCCGCATGTATGTATATTTTGTAAAGCTAACTGATTTTTGTATATTCTGGTTAGTGAGTTAATCGACTGATTATCCTCAGCTCACAACGGACAAATCCCATCTTCATTGTATCCCTCAGCGTGTGGTGACTGACAATACCAGTTCTGTGTGGGTTTAATACTAATCTTTGGCTACCTGTCTACCATCGCATTTTTCAACCTGTAGTTCTTGTTGACTTTTTTCAAATATTGTCGATTCATCGTTGTCTCCTGAATCATCTACACCCAAGTCCAAGTCCATGCACACACACACACACACACACACACACACACACAAACAAACACACACACAAAATCGACCACTTTATATCTGCTGCTAAGTAGAGACATCTACTCGTCCTGCCTCCTTAGGAGCAACGAGAATATTGGCCTGATCCATTGCTTGTTGTGTACTTAAGCGCGGCCTTACTAGCAAGCCAATCTACTCGTTCATTCACTCTTACGCAAGAGTGCCCTTCCAGGAAAAAAGGAAAACTGAATTATTCAGAGGATGTTTCTCCTCTTAGACTCCAAACACTCTCATGGCATTTTGTCATGGAATCTCTAGAACACATACATGCAATCGTGTTTGTAATTGTAACATTGTCCATTTGTGTCGAAATCCGATATAATAACCACAGCGTTCATTCATCGGTCGAGATTGTAGGTATTTGTGAAGCTGTCTAGCTCTGTTTCTCTTGTATATGACATTTTTGCAAACATTGACATACTTGTGTCACCATTAAACCTTACTTCGACTTCCAACACTCGCCTGGAAATGCCATTCCGACGCTCTCGATGTCTCATTACCATGACAACACAGACGCGGAAATGTACATCCATGGCTTTCCTTGTCACAATAAAGGTTGTGATCTCTTGTTACTTCCACTGGACAGTCAAAACTGCCGCTACTCCCCGCAAAACGTATTCACGAGTGCTTATGTAGCGCTCACTCCAAGAGACTCAGCATTCCGAACTGGCTGGATGAAGTCCGGGAGATTGTGATTAACTGTTGGCTGTCTCCCGGCCCTGCTGCTCAACAATCTTGACTTAACCGTGCAAATATTTTGTGTTCTCCTCAACTTTCTTGTCAGAGACTGACAATGTTGTTCTTTCATTAGCACTCGCGCCTTGTTGGTACGTTGCACTAACAAAATCATGTGACCTATTGTAACCTTTGATAATATCTTACTTTAAACATTCATTACAAGATTTTAGTTAGCAATGTACACAAAGTTTGGAGCAACGGACAATGTCAGAATAGTGATAATTGCACAAGAATAAAACTTTGTAGAATGGGAAGTGATATGCAACAGGAAAATCCATAATCTGTTCAAAATCATCACGGAAGTATGACGATGATGAGGAGGATGATGATGATGATTATGATAAACACTTAAACAACGATAAGGAGACGTATAAGAAAAAAATGGCGAAGACGTGTTGCGTCAATGTTTCATGGTATGTTGTCTGTGTGTGAGATTTGCCTCGTTGCACCCAGTGTTTCATAGTATGTTGTCTGTGTGTGAGATGGGTGTCGTTGCACCCAGTGTTTCATGGCATGTTGTCTGTGTGTGAGATGGACGTCGTTGCACCCAGTGTTTCATGGTATGTTGTCTGTGTGTGAGGTGTGAGATGGGCATCGTTGCACACAATGTTTCATGGTATGTTGTCTGTGTGTGAGATGGACGTCGTTGCACCCAGTGTTTCATGGCATGTTGTCTGTGTGTAAGATGGGCGTCGTTGCACACAATGTTTCATGGTATGTTGTCTGGGTGGGAGGTGTGAGATGGGCGTCGTTGCACCCAATTTTTCATGGTACGTTGTCTGTGTTTGAGATGGGCGTCGTTGCACCCAGTGTTTCATGGTATGTTGTCTGTGTGTGAGATGGGCGTCGTTGCACCCAATGTTTCATGGTATGATGTCTGTGTGTTAGATGGGGGTCGTTGCACCCAATGTTTCATGGTATGTTGTCTGTGTGTCAGATGGGCGTCGTTGCACCCCATGTTTCATGGTATGTTGTCTGTGTGTGAGGTGTGAGATGGGCATCCTTGCACCCAATGTTTCATGGTATGTTGTCTGTGTATGAGATGGGCGTCGTTGCACCCAATCTTTCATGGTATGTTGTCTGTGTGTGAGATGGGCGTCGTTGCACCCCATGTTTCTTGGTATGTTGTCTGTGTGTGAGATAGGCGTCGTTGCACCCAGTGTTTCATAGTATTTTGTCTGGGTGTGAGGTGTAAGATGGGCGTCGTTGCACCCAGTGTTTCATGGTATGTTGTCTATGTGTGAGATGGGCATCGTTGCACCCAATGTTTCATGGTATGTTGTATGTGTGTGAGATGGGCGTCGCTGCACCCAGTGTTTCATGGTGTGATGTCTGTGTGTGAGATGGGCGTCGTTGCACCCCATGTTTCATGGTATGTTGTCTGTGTGTGAAGTGTGAGATGGGCATCGTTGCACCCAATGTTTCATGGTATGTTGTCTGTGTGTGAGATGGGGGTCGTTGCACCCAATCTTTCATGGTATGTTGCCTGTGTGTGAGATGGGCGTCGTTGCACCCCATTTTTCATGGTATGTTGTCTGTGTGTAAGATAGGCGTCGTTGCACGCAGTGTTTCATGGTATGTTGTCTGGGTGTGAGGTGTAAGATGGGCGTCGTTGCACCCAGTGTTTCATGGTATGTTGTCTATGTGTGAGATGCGCATCGTTGCACCCAATGTTTCATGGTATGTTGTCTGTGTGTGAGATCGGCGTCGTTGAACCCAGTGTTTCATGGTGTGATGTCTGTGTGTGAGATGGGCATCGTTGCACCCAATGTTTCATGGTATGTTGTCTGTGTGTGAGATGAGGTCGTTGCACAGAATTTTTCATGGTATGTTGTCTGTGTGTGAGAGGGGCGTCGTTGCACCCCATGTTTCATGGTATGTTGTCTGTGTGTGAGATGGGCGTCGTTGCACCCCATGTTTCATGGTATGTTGTCTGCGTGTGAGGTGTGAGATGGGCATCGTTGCACCCAATGTTTCATGGTATGTTGTCTGTATGTGAGATTGGCGTCGTTGCACCCAATGTTTCATGGTATGTTGTATGTGTGTGAGATGGGAGTCGTTGCACCCAATGTTTCATGGTATGTTGTCTGGGTTTGAGGTGTGAGATGGGCGTCGTTGCACCCACTGTTTCATGGTATGTTGTCTATGTGTGAAATGGGCATTGTTGCACCCAATGTTTCATGGTATGTTGTCTGTATGTGAGATTGGCGTCGTTGCACCCAATGTTTCATGGTATGTTGTCTGTATGTGAGATTGGCGTCGTTGCACCCAATGTTTCATGGTATGTTGTATGTGTGTGAGATGGGAGTCGTTGCACCCAATGTTTCATGGTATGTTGTCTGGGTTTGAGGTGTGAGATGGGCGTCGTTGCACCCACTGTTTCATGGTATGTTGTCTATGTGTGAAATGGGCATTGTTGCACTCAATGTTTCATGGTATGTTGTCTATGTGTGTGAGGGGCATCGTTGCACCTAATGTTTCATAGTATGTTGTCTGGGTGTGGGGTGTGAGATGGGCTCGGTTGCACCCAGTGTTTTATAGTATGTTGTCTGTGTGTGAGATGGGCATCGTTGCACCCAATATTTGATGGTATGATGACTGTGTGTGAGATGGGAGTCGTTGCACCCAATGTTTGATGGTATGATGTCTGTGTGTGAGATGGGCATCGTTGCACCCAATGTTTGATGGTATGATGTCTGTGTGTGACATGGGCATCGTTGCACCCAATGCTTGATGGTATGATGTCTGTGTGTGAGATGGGAGTCGTTGCACCCAATGTTTGATGGTATGTTGTCTGTGTGTGAGGTGTGAGATGGGCATCGTTGCACCCAATTTTTCATGGTATGTTGTGTGTGTGTGAGATGGGCGTCGTTGCACCCAATCTTTCATGATATGTTGTCTGTGTGTGAGATGGGCGTCGTTGCACCCCATGTTTCTTGGTATGTTGTCTGTGTGTGAGATAGGCGTCGTTGCACCCAGTGTTTCATAGTATTTTGTCTGGGTGTGAGGTGTAAGATGGGCGTCGTTGCACCCAGTGTTTCATGGTATGTTGTCTATGTGTGAGATGGGCATCGTTGCACCCAATGTTTCATGGTATGTTGTATGTGTGTGAGATGGGCGTCGCTGCACCCAGTTTTTCATGGTGTGATGTCTGTGTGTGAGATGGGCGTCGTTGCACCGCATGTTTCATGGTATGTTGTCTGTGTGTGAAGTGTGAGATGGGCATCGTTGCACCCAATGTTTCATGGTATGTTGTCTGTGTGTGAGATGGGGGTCGTTGCACCCAATCTTTCATGGTATGTTGCCTGTGTGTGAAATGGGCGTCGTTGCACCCCATGTTTCATGGTATGTTGTCTGTGTGTAAGATAGGCGTCGTTGCACGCAGTGTTTCATGGTATGTTGTCTGGGTGTGAGGTGTAAGATGGGCGTCGTTGCACCCAGTGTTTCATGGTATGTTGTCTATGTGTGAGATGGGCATCGTTGCACCCAATGTTTCATGGTATGTTGTCTGTGTGTGAGATCGGCGTCGTTGAACCCAGTGTTTCATGGTGTGATGTCTGTGTGTGAAATGGGCATCGTTGCACCCAATGTTTCATGGTATGTTGTCTGTGTGTGAGATGGGGGTCGTTGCACCCAATGTTTCATGGTATGTTGTCTGTGTGTGAGAGGGGCGTCGTTGCACCCCATGTTTCATGGTATGTTGTCTGTGTGTGAGATGGGCGTCGTTGCACCCCATGTTTCATGGTATGTTGTCTGCGTGTGAGGTGTGAGATGGGCATCGTTGCACCCAATGTTTCATGGTATGTTGTCTGTATGTGAGATTGGCGTCGTTGCACCCAATGTTTCATGGTATGTTGTATGTGTGTGAGATGGGAGTCGTTGCACCCAATGTTTCATGGTATGTTGTCTGGGTTTGAGGTGTGAGATGGGCGTCGTTGCACCCACTGTTTCATGGTATGTTGTCTATGTGTGAAATGGGCATTGTTGCACCCAATGTTTCATGGTATGATGTATGTGTGTGAGGGGCATCGTTGCACCTAATGTTTCATAGTATGTTGTCTGGGTGTGGGGTGTGAGATGGGCTCGGTTGCACCCAGTGTTTCATAGTATTTTGTCTGTGTGTGAGATGGGCATCGTTGCACCCAATGTTTGATGGTATGATGTCTGTGTGTGAGATGGGAGTCGTTGCGCCCAATGTTTGATGGTATGTTGTCTGTGTGTGAGATGGGCATCGTTGCACCCAATGTTTGATTGTATGATGTCTGTGTGTGAGATGGGCGTCGTTGCACCCAATGTTTGATGGTATGATGTCTGTGTGTGAGATGGGCATCGTTGCACCCAATATTTGATGGTATGATGTCTGTGTGTGAGATGGGCATCGTTGCACCCAATGTTTGATGGTATGATGTCTGTGTGTGAGATGGGAGTCGTTGCACCTAATGTTTGATGGTATGATGTCTGTGTGTGAGATGGGCGTCGTTGCACCCAGTGTTTGATGGTATGATGTCTGTGTGTGAGATGGGAGTCGTTGCACCCAATGTTTCATGGTATGATGTCTGTGTGTGAGATGGGAGTCGTTGCACCCAGTGCTGATGAGGTGCGATGCAGTACATTAGCCATGTACCAGATAAAACGTAAACGTTCTTCCAAGTGTTTTAGCTCGCTAGCTCGTTGTTTACTAGGTTAGTCAGGCAGTCAGTCGGTCAGTTAGTTAGGTAGGTAGCCTAGTGAGTTGGTTATTCAGACTATATTGGGAAGTAAAAAGACTGAGTGGGGTTTCTTAGTATTGGTGCATTAACCTTTTTTAAGAAAAAGAGCTTCGCGTTTAACACCTCTGAATCTGGCTGTGTGAGAGGGAGTGGGGAGGGGAGTGGGGAGGGGAAGGGGTGTGGGGGTTAGGTTTTGAACTTGAATAAAACTGAGTTAACTGACATAAACACCTGTTATATAAAAACTGACTAATGTGACACACACCTGAGAGAAACATGACATAAACATGGCATAAAAACAACTTGAAGGGGACATAAAAAGGTAAAGTCGGGAGATGCGAACCAACGTCATTGCACACGGTTATAAACCCAAAGTGCTCTGCCACCATTACGGACAGCTGATAAGAGATGTCCGCCTGTGTCGCCGTTCGCACGTAACTCTGTAGCTACAGCGACGCTCCTCTATTTACCCCAGAGTATCACTTTGGTACCCATTTCCTAGAGGCTGGGTGAACCCCGGAAGCCGCCCGGTTTCGAACACGGCCCGATGAAGGGGACATACTGCTACATAAAGAAGACTTAACTTACCTGACACAAATATGAGTATATCTGTCCCAAACACTGCATAAACCACACATAAACCTGACATAGATAAAACCTGTCGTAAAGTGAGTGTACATCTGATAAAAGCCTGACAGAAATAAGATATAAATCTAATAAAAACGTGGCACAAACCTGTTATACGTCTAAAATGAACATGCTTTGACCCGATCCTTGGTTGTGAACGTGGTAGACAGACTAATGGACTTTCTTTGATGGTGAACGTGGTAGAAAGACTATAAGACTGTCTTTAATGGTGAACGTGGTAGAGAGGCTATAAGACTGTCTTTGATAGTGAACGTGGTAGAGAGACTATAGGACTGTCTTTGATGGTGAACGTGGTAGACAGACTATAGGACTGTCTTTATTGGTGAACGTGGTAGAGAGACTATAGGACTTTCTTTAGAGGTGGACGTGGTAGAGAAACTATAGGACTTTCTTTGATAGTGAACGTGGTAGAGAGACTATAGGACTTTCTTTGATGGTGAACGTGGTAAAGAGACTATAGGACTTTTTGGGGGGAGGTGAACATGGTATATAGACTATAGGACTTTCTTTGATGGTGAACATGGTAGAGAGACTATAGGACTTTCTTTGATGGTGAACATGGTAGAGAGACTATAGGACTTTCTTTGATGGTGAACGTGGTAGAGAGACTATAGGACTCTCTTTGGAGGTGAACATGGTACAGAGACTATAGGACTTTCTTTGATGGTGAACGTTGTAGAGAGACTATAGGACTTTCTTTGATGGCGAACATGGTAGAGAGACTATAGGACTTTCTTTGGTGTGAACGCGGTAGAGAGGCTATAGAACTTTCTTTGGTGGTGAACGTAGTAGAGAGACTATAGGACTTTCTTTGATGGTGAACGTGGTAGAGAGACTATAGGACTTTCTTTCATGGTGAACGTGGTAGAGAGACTATAGAACTTTCTTTGATGGTGAACGTGGTAGAGAGACTATAGGACTTTCTTTGATGGTGAACGTGGTGGAGAGACTATAGAACTTTCTTTGGAGGTGGACGTGGTAGAGAGACTATAGGACTTTCTTTGATGGTGAACGTGGTAAAGAGACTATAAGACTTTCTTTGGAGGTGAACATGGTAGAAAGACTATAGGACTCTCTTTGATGATGAACGTGGTAGAGAGACTATAGGACTTTTTTTTGGAGGTGAACATAATAGAGAGACTATAGGACTTTCTTTGATGATGAACGTAGTAAAGAGACTATAAGACTTTCTTTGATGGTGAACGTAGTAGAGAGACTATAGGACTTTCTTTGGAGGTGGACTTGGTAGAGAGACTATAGGACTTTCTTTGATGGTAAATGCGGTAAATAGACTATAGGACTTTCTTTGGAGGTGAACATGGTAGAGAGACTATAGGACTTTCTTTGATATTGAACGTGGTAGAGAGACTATAGGACTTTTTTTGGGAGGTGAACATGGTAGAGAGACTGTAGGGCTTTCTTTTATGGTGAATGTGGTAGAGAGACTATAGGACTTTTTTTGGAGGTGAACATGGTACAGAGACTATAGGACTTTCTTTGATGGTGAACGTTGTAGAGAGACTATAGGACTTTCTTTGATGGTGAACGTGGTAGAGAGACTGTATGACTTTCTTTGATGCTGAACGTGATAGAGAGACTATAGGACTTTCTTTGATGGGGAAATTGGTAGAGAGACTATAGGACTTTCTTTGGTGTGAATGTGGTAGAGATACTATAGGACTTTCTTTGATTTTGAACGTGGTACAGAGACTATAGGACTTTCTTTGGACGTCTTGATTTAAGGAGACGGCTCACGGGTTTCCTTTACTCTCTGATAACTGGAAAGGGGACACGATCAAGAACTAAATGCCAATGATAAGGGATTATCATAATATTAATAATAATCAGAAAATGCAGAAGCAGCAGCAGCAGCAGAAGAAGAAGAAGAAGAAGAAGAAGAAGAAGAAGAAGAAGAAGAAGAAGAAGAAGAAGAAGAAGAAGAAGAAGAAGAAGAAGAAGAAGAAGAAGAAGAAGAAGAAGAAGAAGAAGAAGAAGAAAAAGAAAAAGAAAAAGAAGAAGAAGAAGAAGAAGAAGAAGAAGAAGAAAAAGAAAAAGAAAAAGAAGAAGAAGAAGAAGAAGACGAAGAAGAAGAAGAAGAAATGTGACGGAGGAAAAGGGGGAGAAAGGAAGACAATATTGTAAGCCGGATGAAGAGCAAAAGCAGTAGTAAAACAATTTTCAAAAGATGAAGAAGCAGACAATGATAATGATCGTGTTGATAAAGTTACTTGTGATATTCATTACTTTTATACTTATCGATTTGCTTGAAAATACTATTAATTTTTAAAGTGTTCTTACTTTACAAGTAATAAAGAGACATCACAGTCCTTTAAATAATGCATGAATTAATTCTATGTCACGTCAAAAATGATCCGTCGCACATAATGAAACAGATATAAATGCCTTTGCAAAATCGCAAACGGCACAAAAATTGTCAGATTCGCAATTACAAGCATTGTATAGACAGCTTGAACAAGTAAGTAAACTAAGTAAAGGCCTTTTATCCGCGCCTTTAGGCGTATAGTGCATATAGGGCTAGACCTAGATTTTATAGACCAATCGGCACAAGATGGGTGATGTGTCAGCGTCACACTGGCCGCCTTTACTTCCCTGGACTGCACCTGGTACCCACTCAAGGCTGGGTACCTTCTGATCCGCGACGAGCGTCTAGCCGCTCCCCCACGGCGACCCCCACTGTACCACACTAGGACATCACACAAGCGATAAACACCCGATGACACAAAGTGCCACCATGAGGATAAGTTTGAACAAGACCGTATCTGAATTACACCAAGACAGCATAGAATGAAATGATCTGACCATGCTGTAAGAGTACAGCCAGTCCAAAAATATATATGAGATCTTCTACAGATAAATGTGAAAGGGTAGGTGAAAGGCAGAAGATATAAGATTAGTAAACGTTGTAGTTGAATCTTGCAAACAAGTAAACACATCTATCAATCAAGCCACTCGAGAAATAAAAGTCAGAAAACCACGACTTCATTATCAATGTGGAGACAAAGGAGAAGAAGACAGACAGACATGATCTTCTCACTTTGATGAAAGCGGACTAAAGAATCAAGTAGATAAACACACAATAAGACAGCCATCAGAGGATGGCGTGTACTAAATGAAGACCAATCTCAGATTTCTGGTTTGCCCAGTCCTTATACATCAGTGTCAGATACGTGAAGCGAAGCTGGCGCAGACAAAATCAATGATCTGCTTTTTTGAGACTTTATCCTCGTGTGGTGGTTCTCATTCTGTTTCGTGGACAGAATCTTACATTTGAAATATAAATTGGAAAAACAGTTGTTGTGACTAGAGAGACCGCGGACTGGAATCAACATAGGGTGCGACTATTGGGGCCTCTACCAACGACACTTGTGGACATCAACTAAAGCTATCCTATTCAACCTAATACCTGTCGCTATCGGCGCTAGATCCTCTTAGCTCAGCTTCTTTGAGCTCCCTAATTTTTAAATTTTTTTTTTTTAAATTTTAGTGAGGGAAGAGGGAGGAGGGTTACTAAGAACTTCACCACTACTCCCCCCTCTCCCACACACACACACTGCAACTTGCTGAGGGGATTAAGGGGACACACCGCCTTTAACATTTACGCAAATTCTCGTCACAAGTTTTGTTTGTGTATTTCCTATTTATCTGAACACAGTATTATATTTATGTGATATTATTAATATTAATATTAATAATAACTGTTCAATGTCAAAGAAATATAATAATACACTTACAAATACTATTAACTATACGTTGCGGACGCGCTTCCTAATGTCGGGGTGCCGGCTTCGATCCCTGCTGCGGACGGTAACAAGAGTCGACCGTCCAGTAAGCAATGGCAAACTTAGTTAGTTGCGTATCCTTTACAGGACGTTGCAGAACCACCCTAACAACCCTGGCTGTTGTGTGGTTTCTCTAAGCAATTTACGTCCAGTAGTTTGCCATTGCTTACTGGACGGCCGGCTTTCTTGATACCACTGTCGAAACCAACGCAAGGCGCAGTGCCCGCAGCTGGGATCGAATCTCGCATCCCGGCATTACGAAGCGAAGCGTTCGCATCGACTTAGCCACAGAGCCTGACAATGGCCAACTACTTGACGTACATTTGCCTACAAAAACCGCAACAGGCAGAAAGTGCTGGATTTGGTTCTGCAATGTCCTTTAAAGGATGCGCAACTAATAAATACCAAAATACTTGTAAAGAGAACTGCATACATGTGTTGAAGGGCGCTTCTTAGTGCCTTTACCACTTATTTAGAGAGATGGGCTAAGGCTCCCACTCAATGCTTTTTTTGTATGTTGGTATTGTGGTGTTGTTGTTGTTGTTGTTGTTGTTGTTGTTGTTGACTTCTCAGTGTGACTAGCCCGGTCGTGAACAGTCTCACTTGGATTTCGCGCTGTTTTGTAACTTCCTACTCACACACTTGCAGGACTGACAGACATGCATCAGCCCACTGGACCTCTATTTGCCGATAGATTTCTATAGGTTTCACTCCTTTACTGATAAAAACAGAATCCACTTAATGTAACGTTGCTTTGTGACGTCACTCTATTCGTCTGCAGTGTGATGTCACTTGCCTAACACGCTTCACAGACCTAACACAAATACTCGCAGGTTACAAGACACGGGCACGGTTACTGGAATGTTTATAACACTTTTTAGGTTTTTATTTGAAACCCACTCCCGCTCCTACATTTGATTGTTTTTGTGAGAGAAACTGCTGCAATAACAACATCCATTCGATGTCTCTGTTTATATATTTTTTTTTTAAACTGACATGGCTTACACTTCAGGCGCTATGCTGCCATGTGCAGCACCTCGTTAGCTAAGTAGCAATGTGGTACCTGACAAAGGAGCGTTATAAAATTGTGATCGTTTCTAGCTGATCATAAGAAAATCTGAAAACCGCCAGTTAAAGAAATTATCATTATCATCATCATCATTATCATCATTATCATCATTGTCTTGTTGGGCCATTATAGGGCTCGCAGTCTACTCTTTCTTTCTGTTAAATACTCCTCAGTCCTGTCATACGTGGATTAAATTCAGTCTAGCAACTTTAGCCTCTATCACCAACGTTCATTTCATGGTTTCGCTTCCGTAATTATCTTATGTCCCATTTTAACTTCTGTTTAGTGATTCTCTGATCATTTCTTCGTATGATCTGCGAAATATATAGCCATCTTCTTTGTCTTAACTCTGTTGTCAACAGTGGTTGTCCAGACATATCTCTTATTTCCTAAACCCTCTTGAATTATCCCATTTGGTGATAAACTTTGTCCTGGTTAAGAACTTTTCTTAACATATTTATTTTTCGCGATATTTAACTTCAAAAGCTTCAATTTTCTTCTTTGGATATTGGGAAATTGCCATTTCTCACATCTTGGGTAGTGCACAAAACATGCGATTACCAAAAGTAAATACATGATAACATTTACAATTTACACGTTGTGGGAAGCGATATCGATTCACGGAGGCAAGAATTGCAAAAAATTAAAGAGTTAGATTTAGTGAGATCTTGTCTAGAGAATTGACTTGGTCACTTAGGGTATCTCAGATGGTTGGGACTCTCTCCACAGACCAGCTTGCCGCTTGTAAAGGGCAGGACGAAAATCTCGGACGCCGTAGTTCATGCGACGATATCATGGATTTCGAAAGTCGCTGAACTGAACACTGATGTCATCGATACGAATCCACGACCTTCGAAAAGGCGAAAAGATTCACCACTCCGCCACTGTGATTAACAGTGGATAGCACGGAAATGCAGTAGCGTTGAGGCAAGACTTGTGCCTCCCGGTCCGAAGGCTTGAGGTTCAACTTTTTGTCAGGGCAACTGTACTAAGCAATGACATGGGATCTTATGATGGGTCAGCGTGAAACGGGAAGCATGGATATTCTGGGTATTAGACTACATTACCTGTGAGTCCTGAAAAGCAAACATGCAGTCTTTACATCAAGTGTTCTATTAGTGTTATTTCGTTTTCTTCTTTGCGTTCACCAGCTGTATGAAAGCCCCGTTAGCGCAGAAGATAGGAGACTTGCTTTCAATTCCAGCTGCGATTGGCTGCAGCCTACGGCCGGTGTTCGAAACCTGACGGTTCCAGGGGTTCACCCAGCCTCTAGGAAATGGATACCAGAGTTAACACTCTGGGGTAAATGGAGGAACGTCGCTGTAGCTACGGAGTAACGTGCGGACGGCGACACAGGCGGACAACTCTTATCAGCTGTCCGTACTGGTGGCAGAGCACTTATGGTTTATAACCGCGTGCAAGGACGCTGGTTTACATCTCCCGAATATACCTTTACCTTTAAACTTTGGTGAAAAGTTCCGGTTGTTCGTCCACTTCTGGACTGCAGTCCTGTTCCAGAACCTAATTGTTGCGTGTGCATCCGTTTGATATATTTGAAATACTTGTGTGCAGACTGTTGGTTCCTTACACCCCTACTTTAAGTAAGCTCCCAGTTAGTCGACTCTTACGACATGCTTTTGGATAGGCATGGGTCTGTTCTTGTTTTACCTATAATAGGGCCCGGGAACCCACACGGGTGACTATCAGTATTGCCTTCGACATTGACTAAAGATACACAAGAACACTGACCACAATCTTAATGAGATGTCTGATAAGGGCAATAATCAACACTAGGAGAGAGAAACAAGGGGTCTGGGACCTCTCCACGGGTGATTCTTACTTTGTCTCACCGGATGTTTATCGCTTGTTTAATGTCCTGGTTGGGTACAACTGCGTACCTGTTATTGTCTCCTTTATAGTTCAACTTCGCAGTTAGTTTTAAGAGTATCTTCGACGTGTTAAAGCTCTGAAAGATGGAGCTGCATGAGCTCTTCTGTAGTCTTCATAAGCTCCTTTCCATTTAAATACACCACAAATAGGCTTGAACACAGTGCTGGACTAGTTCTGTTCCTGTGGACAGCACAAGATAGTTTTATTGTTTTTTTTAAAAAACTTCTTAGAGGGATTTGTCCTGTCTACAGTATGAGCTAGGTCGTTTTTTCGTTTTTGTTTTTTTTTAAATTGACTGTTAGGAGTCAGCTCAGTTCAAAGGAAGATGGCTGCCTGTTCTCTGAAAGTGGTGCAAGCTGCCCATGCCGATTCTGCGTGTGTCTCTGTATTGCAATTATAGCATGCAATGCAGATTCACCTACTTTCTTTTTTACCAACAACGTCTATGAACATGCATGTTCTAAAACTGGAGGGAATCTGAAAATCTGAGTATACAAAGTTAAAAATCTCTGACTCCAGTTTTTTTTTTTTTTTTTCTTTTTGTAAATGATTCCTAGGACTTTTAAAACTGTACTGGGTAAACATGAAATGCTAATCCATAATTCTGGTTTAAAAAAAAAAGTTAGTTTCCTTTACAGGAAGTTGCAGAACCAATACCTTAATATTTGTTGCTGTTGTGGTTTTTCTAGGCAAATATTACGTTCAGTACGTTGCCATTGCTTTCTTAACGGTCACCCCTCGGTACCACCGTCGAAACCAACACAAGACAAACCGTCCGCAGCTGGAATCGAACCCGGCACCTTAACATTACGAAGCTGGTTCCCAACGCTTCCGCCACAGACGCCGACGGTTGGGTGTAGCACACATCATAAGGTCAATTTGTATTTTTGCAGGATTGGTCAAAGCTTCTCTTGCAAAATGATTTATACTTAATTTTTAAATAGTTATTTTCCTCTGAAGTCTTTGGTTTAGCTCATGGTTTGAAAGCCCCTTTAGCTTTTCAAACTAGATAAGAGACTTGTCCTCTGTACGAATTCAAGGTGCTCCAAAGCAACATTTTTCTTATTTTTCTCCTATTTTGTTTTTTTTACCTGTTCGTGCACTTTTTTATGTTTTGTTTTTCCCGCCTAGATCGTCTATTTCGTTGTATCTTCCACAAACCCATGTCTTCTAAGCAGCTCCGCGCAAGCTACATATTTCCCTGTCTAGTACTGCATAATCATGAGTATTGTTTTTTTCTTCGTGTAATTTTTTGGGTGTGATTTCCTCAGTCACCCCTGCTTGATTTTCCCCCTTGTTTTCTTCCAGTGCTAAATTGTTATTTGCTATTTGTATACCAGACTGATTATATTGACAGACAAAAAAGGAAATTATTTGATCATCAAGTAAGAACAACCAAGCCAAACCTCATGTCGGTATGTTTTTATTTTTTATTTTTTATTAACATCACCTATGCTGTCTGGGAAGCGCAAAAAAAAATACAGAAATGGTTCGACCATCTAGTGAGAATGCAGCTAGACTAAACTGTATATAAGACTGATTTTTCTTTATTTTTTTTTATTTACGGCAGAACATCTGGGAAGAAGGATAGGGAAAGACAATAGAAGAGATGGAGACATTGTTTAGCTGAAACTGGCTGCCCAGACTACAGAACATGTGCTACAGACATCTCTTGCAAGACATCCATTTATAGCAACTAGCATTCCTGCAAAAACCGAGCTGAATGGATCAGTGAATCACTTGCATCGAATTACGGGTTCCTAGCGTCTTGTGGACTTTTCATCTACAGCAAAGTGCTGCGTCCCAGTGTCGGAAGCAATTTTCTATTTGTTTTGTTGTTGTTTTAAGGCCCACCCTGGCTGTTGCCGGGGACCCCACATAACCCAACCAATGGATTGAACGGGGTTTCTGAGACCTGTGCGCGGGTGATCCTCATGCGAATGGTGGAACTTTGTGTAACCGGGTGTTTATCGCTGGGTGTGATGTCCTGATGGAGTTAAACGTCAATCAATCTTCTCATCTAATTACCACTGTCAGGTTAAACAAAAAGAAGACACCTGGACCCTGATATAAACCGTTGCTATGTTACTAAGCGTCGGCTCTGTGGCTAAGTCGATGCAAACGCTTCGTAATGCCGGGATACAGGGTTCGATCCCAGCTGCTGGCCATGCGCCTTGCGTTGGTTTCGACAGTGGTATTAAGAAAGCTGACCTTCCATAAAGCAATGGCAAACGACTGGACGCAAATTTGCCTAGAAAAACCACACAACCGCCAGGGGCTGTTGGGGTTGGTTCTGCAACGTCCTGTAAAGGATACGCAACTAACCTTATGTTACTAAGGTAAAAAAAAATAGGTCGTCAATATGTCCACAGAACCACATCAGACATATACAGGGAACTAGTGGGTTACAATTTTCTAAAGCTGGTGTGTCATTTGGCGGACGCTTGGTCTGCCTCCAATCAGAAAAAGGTCAGATCTTACGTTGTAGGCAAGAATCCCGAGGTGTAGGCAAATAAAGGCAGACTCAATGGGCACTCACTGTGGTGTGAGTAGAGCTACGAATCAAAATATTCTATTACAGAAGACGTGGTCAGACGAATGTTTCTACCCTTTCTGCGATGCCGATGTCCTGAAATAATAATGTATTCTTTGAAAGAAATCCCTGGAAATTCAAAGTGTACACATAATCTTAGCCCGCAGTTTTCGAGTCTCTGTCTCTGATCTTAAACCCAATCTGCGTGTCTGTCTGTCTGTCTGTCTGCCTGTCTGTCTGTCTGTCTGTCTCTCTCTCTCTCTGTGTGTGTGTGTGTGTGTGTGTGTGTGTGTGTGTGTGTGTGTGTGGGTTTATCTCCCTTTTTGTATGTTTGCTTTGTCCTTGTCACTACAATTTTAGCGGGTCTCTACTTATACTGTAAAATTGCTGTTCGTCAAAGAAACATTTAGTGAGTGAGTTTAGGACCTTTTTCGTGCACTTCGAATCGGACATGGGGGGGGGGGGGTGTGACGTTTCGAGGAAGCATCAACCAATTTTTAAAATGAGTTGACTAGTTCTTGTAAATATTTGTTATAATAACAATTTTTACTTTAATTATAAATTATAAAACGTTTTAAAACTATTTATAAATCATCAATCAAAGCACGCTTTTGTTGTGTGAGTAGTTTGCACATCTAAAAAAAAAAAAAATCTAAATATTAGGATAAGACGTATATTTGATTATAGAATAGGAACAAATTCTGGCCAAAACATGTACTATAATTTCTTTTTCGCTCATGCGCACTCCCTGCTGTAAACGTTTAATTGATATGCCACACAACTCGGCAATGTTTTGTCTGAAAGACTGGGTGGCTGCGTGGTCTCAATATTTAGTGTTCTCCTCGAGTGCTAGAGGTCCTGAGTTCAAGCGCCGGTGAAGCCTGGAATTTTTTTTCTGTTCGCATGGAATTCTAGTAGTTTCCACTGGTCTCTGGTTAGTGAGATAAGACGCGCGTGTGTATTGTTGCGCACATTAAAAAAAATCCCTTACTTACTTTTTCCTTCCACGTATGCCGCTAAGCGTTGTGGGGAGATGCAAGTTCCTGTCATAAGCAAGGCGGGCAGCATCTGATGTTCTGAGGCCATGCTTTTGGCAGGTTTCGGAGACCCCGTCAATCCACAGTTTCCTTGGTCTTCCTCTTGCCTTATATCCTGAGCTTCTTTGGTTGAAAATTTGTGATGTTATTTGATCATTTTTCATCCTGGTTAGATGTCCAAACCATTTCATTCTTTGATGTTCTATGTAGTCTAAACATGGTGTAGTTTTGACAGTGTTTCTAATGTCTATATTCTTTTATCCTGTCTAGTCTGGTCTTATTCGCTGCTTTTCTTAGACATTTCATTTCACAGACTTCTATTTTTTCTTTCATGGGTCTTGTTGATTGTCCATGTCTGGCACTGGTAGCAGAGTGTTGGAATGAAGATGGTGTTTATCAATTGTCTTTTGGTCTTCATGGTTATATCTGGATGTGTTTAAGCAGAGGTGATAGTTGGTATGTGACAGCATTTGCTTTCTGTATTCTTGTTTCTATCTCTCTGTCCATTCTTCCATCCTCTGTAAATATACTGCCCAAGTATTTGAACTCTTTGGTTTGCTTGATTTTGGCACTTCCAACATTTATATTCAGTGGCCTGTGTGTTCTGCTGATCTTCATAACTTCTGTTTTTTTCTGTACTGATTCTCATATTATGTTGTAAACAGCTGTTGTTGAGAGTAGTCAGATGTTCCTGTAGATCATATTCATTTTGATACAGTATGCTTTGATCATCAGCAAAAAGTAATTCGTTTATAGCATACACGTCTGGGTTTGCTTCTACAGTGATCTTATCCATGTATGTTATGAAAAGTAATGGTGACAGTACACATCCTTGCCTGACACCAGTTGTGACTTTGAACCATTCAGAAAGACCACTAGATGTTCTTACTGCACTTTCACTTTTTTCATAGAGGGCTCTGATGTTGTCTAATAATTGACCCTGCACTCCGTAATCGTCAAGAATTCTCCACAGCACATCTCTGTCTACACGGTCGAATGCCTTCTCTTGATCTACAAAGACCACGTTCAGCTCTTTATCGTATTCGAGTGTCTTTTCACAGACTTGTCTTAGTGCAAATATGGCATCAGTGCAACCTCGCCCTTTCCTGAAACCGAATTGTGCTTTACTCAGTAGAGGTTCAACCTTTGGCTCTTATCCTACCTTCTAAGATCTTTGCATACATTTTCCCCACATGACTTAGTAAAGATATTCCTCTATAAGTTCCACATTCTCTCTTGTTTCCTTTTTTCTTCCAGATAGGTACTACAACTGATCTTTGCCAATCCACTGGTACCTTTCTCTCTGCCCATGCTCTATTGAAAATTCTCTCCAGCCAGGTGATCATAGTGTCCCCTCCAGCCTGGATGACTTCTGTTGTTATTCCGTCGATACCAGCTGCTTTGTGTCTTTTACTTGTTTTGATAACTTTCTCTACTTCATCCCGCAGGATATGTGGTTCTAGATGATCTGGAGCCCTTGAATGGAATTCTGCTGTTTCATGTACTCCCGACGATTTCAAAAGTTCTTTAAAATATTCCTCCCATCTTTTTTTAATTTCTTTTTGGCTGAATAATGGTTTTCCATTTTTATCGTTTATGACTGATGTTGGATTGAAGCTTTCTTCTCTTAATCGCATCGCTTTCACACTCGTCTTTCTGGTACCACACTTGTCTTTTAATATCTTCGTGATGGTTGATTTATAATAATCCCATTCTTCTTCAAAAAAAATCCCTTGGCAGTCAGAAATCGGAAAGAGTAGCTTAACGGCGATGCCCGGGCAAAATTTAGAGTTAAAATCTACCCAAAATATACCAGGAATCTCGTCGGTGCTACAGAGCCTGTGCACTACGCGGAGCTATTTCGGATTTAGACTTGAGTTATAAGTAGAACGGAGCCCTTATGGGTTACTACACTTGTGCCATGATGTTGATCCGTTGTTCAAACCTCAAACCTCAGTATCTGAAAGACTGTTGAACTCTCCAGTGTGCTTCTATTTTAGATGACTGTATTAACTCTGTTTTTCAGATCTTAGACGGTAAAGGCAAGCAATAGCCTCACTGTATTGCTAGAGTGTTCTCAATAATGAAACTATTGATACTAAACTAAATTCCCTAAAGCGGATAAAACCGCTTTATCAAATGGAAAAGCTACTGAAACATCATTTAACTTGCCCATACTAGTAGTGAGAGACAAGAAAGCAAACATAACTGGAGAAACGCTTTCATAATCATGCATTATGTTAGCTGCAAATATTGGTTTCTGTTTCAGAGAGCACTACGAAGGGTAGGATAGATGACCAAGCGGAAAACAAAGACAAGCAAGTTATTCAGAATGTCCAAATGTCGCATTTTCCCACAATCCCTGTGTTGAAACCATTTATTCAGCTCAGAACTGTAAAAAAATAGTACACTGTCCATGTTTTTGTATTGCATGCATGTACGACTTGTTTGGGTAGTGTAGACAGCGATCGTGAGCATGAGGAATTAGGGCCACACATCTAGTGCTGTCGCCAAGGACTGTACATGTTAGGATGTTTAATTTTGGCCCCGACTGAAAAACTCCATCACCTTACCGGGGGTCGAACTCGGCTCTCCCGCATGATAGCCAGAAATTCTAACAACTCGGCTAGCCCCTTGTAAGAATGTGTAGCAACAACATGAAAAGCCTACGATATTTATTGTACTACTCATAGGTTCTAGTTCTGTGTTTCTTAAACTGGTAGGAACAAAACCAAAACAAAAAAATCACTGGAACTCATTGCGAAATTCGCAGATACGCCGCAGCAGCCAACGTGTTGCACGTCGCTGCAAGATCTGAGCGATTCACTGAAAATAGCCATGAACGTTGTAAATGTTTGAAATCAAGGGGGGATGGGAGAGAAGGCGTCAGTCTTGCCATACATTCAAAACCACCAAGAAAAATTTTTTAAAGTAACGGAGCCTGAGTGGGGTCAAAATCACAACTGCCTCCTTTACGTTCCATGAGTGTAAATGGTAGGGCTGTACCGAATATTCGCTTCGGGGCCGAATAGTGGCCCTATTGACTATTCGGTATTCGGCCGAATAGTTGCGGTCGGGCCGAATACGAATAGTAGTTACCTTTACTATTCTGTACGAATACTAACTAGACATTGAAAGAATATAAACTTCGGCAACATCCAAGTCGATAATATGAAAATCAAACGAAGGGAAACATATAAGTAATTAATTGGGTGCAGACTTCAACTGCTCCAACATGCTGAGAGAAGAAATACAATCTAGATTACAATCTCGAAATAAAGTATACTATGCCCTTTAACATCTGCTAAAGTCAAAATGTCTGTCTCGCAACACAAAGATCAAAATATATAAAACTTTGATGAGACCAGTATAGCTCTGAAACTTGAAGCAGAAATATAGTCCAAGTCCTTTTGAGAAAAAAGGAAAAGCTCGACCACGTTCAGACTGCTGCTAGCTAGCCTAGGCTGCTAACAGTCTCCGCCTATATTTGTGGTCTGGGTTATTTGCGTCACTTTCGTGACTGAATACTGGTGTTTGTGCCATTTCTGGCTTAGCAGAAATAAAAGAGATGAGGCCTTATTACAGGTTTTCGAAAACTGTTTTAAGACAAATCTTTGGACCCATCAAAGATGCTAACAGCGGGGAATGGAGAGTGAGAAGCAACAACGTAACATAATATGTTTCAATCACCATTGATCATTGGCATATTGAAAGCATTTCAGATGACAGAGAAGATAAAACTGCTTACAAATGAGAGAGGAATATGCGTAGACCACGAGGCAGACAAAAAAGAAGTTCGAGAGATAATGTCCAGCCAGACCTGCAAACAACTGGTGTCACAAATTGTGAAGATAAGGCCAGCCAGAGAAGGCAGTAAACCTCAAAGGCTCAGAACGCTACAGAAGAAGATGGCTTTTCTGTGCTACTGTATGTGAAGTAAAAGTTCAGCGTACATCTGACATTTTAAATTTTTTTTTAAATATATTTCATACACTATACGCTATTCGTATTCGTATTCGGACGAATAGTTGGTCCCGCTATTCGTATTCGGCCGAAAAGTGAAAATCAATATTCGGTACAGCCCTAGTAAATGGTAACTGTTTTAGGCTACGTTGACTTAAGATGAAATGTTATTTTTAAAGAAATCCTTTATCCATGTGAACTAGAGTGAAAGAATGTGGATACCAGCAGACGATCTTCTAGCCGTTACATCACCCTAGCTCAGGGACATAGAGTGCTAGACCCATGTGTTTATATACCATCAGCCTTGCTTAGGGACATAGAGTGCTAGACCCATGTGTTTATATACCATCACCTTAGCTTAGGGACATAGAGTGCTAGACCCATGTGTTTATATACCATCACCCTAGCTCAGGGACATAGAGTGCTATACCCATGAGTTTATATACCATCACCCTAGCTCAGGGACATAGAGTGCTAGACCCATGCGTTTATATACCATCACCCTAACTTAGGGACATAGAGTGCTAGACCCATGTGTTTATATACCATCACCCTAGCTGAGGGACATAGAGTGCTAGACCCATGTGTTTATATACCATCACCCTAGCTCAGGGACATAGAGTGCCAGACCCATGAGTTTATATACCATCACCCTAGCTCAGGGACATAGAGTGCTAGACCCATGTGTTTATATACCATCACCCTAGCTCAGGGACATAGAGTGCCAGACCCATGAGTTTATATACCATCACCCTAGCTCAGGGACATAGAGTGCTAGACCCATGAGTTTATATACCATCACCCTAGCTCAGGGACATAGAGTGCTAGACCCATGTGTTTATATACCATCACCCTAGCTTAGGGACATAGAGTGCTAGACCCATGTGTTTTTATACCATCAGCCTAGCTCAGGGACATAGAGTGCTAGACCCATGTGTTTATATACCATCACCCTAACTCAGGGACATAGAGTGCTAGACCCATGCGTTTATATACCATCACCCTAGCTCAGGGACATAGAGTGCTAGACCAATGCGTTTATATACCATCACCCTAACTCAGGGACATAGAGTGCTAGACCAATGCGTTTATATACCATCACCCTAACTCAGGGACATAGAGTGCTAGATTAATGCATTTATATACCATCACCCTAACTCAGGGACATAGAGTGCTAGACCCATGCGTTTATATACCATCACCCTAGCTTAGGGACATAGAGTGCTAGACCCATGCGTTTATATACCATCAGCCTAGCTCAGGGACATAGAGTGCTAGAACCATGTGTTGATATACCTGTCAGCATGTGTGACTTTATCACCCATCTTTTCCCAGAACATTTTCCAGCATCAGTTTTAAACTCCACTGACCTGGGAACACTCGGTGCAGCTCTCAGCACTAAACAGATTCATATATTTTTTGATTTCATAAATCTAACATAGCACCGCCCTCAGACACCATTGTCTACTTGAGTCCTTCTATGACAACACCACAACTCCCTTCCTAAAAAGACACGATCCGACAATTCTTTTGTGCCGCTTCGTATCTCTGTTGAAAAGCGGAACAAATTTCTAATTTAGCAGAACTAGAAAAGAGACTTCCATCAAGACAGTCGCGGCAGATAACCCAATTATAATTCTCGTTTCTCTTCTTAAATGATGTCTTCTTTTGGATAGTCGAACGTGCTAGCGGTTTTAGTTTTCTGTCATTTTTATTTTTGAGTGTGTGTACGTGTAAGTGTGTGAGGGAAGAGGTGGGGGGGGGGTGTTAAAGCAATGGTTCTTGTTTTTTAAACCCCCCTAAGTCAAAGGTCACGGAACAGTCTAATATTTCGGGGGGGGGGGGGGGGGTCTAAAAATTGTCCGAGAGATCGTTTGCAGCATAGATAGGTTAAAGTATTTTTTTTTAATTGTGTTTTATTTTATTGTGTTTTATTGCCCTTTATCCTCCAGTGGAACATAGACCCTCAATCAGCTCATGTCAAGTCGCCTTTTCCTTTGCCACCATGTGCAGGTGACTCCATGCCCCACCACACAGCCCTTCCTCCCCCCCCCCCTACCTGACCATTTTGTTTTGGGGTCATTCTCTTTTCTTCTTCTTTTTCTTCTTTTTCTTCTTCTTCTTCTTCTTCTTCTTCTTCTTCTTCTTCTTCTTCTTCTCTTCTTCTTCTTCTTCTTCTTCTTTTTGTTCTTCTTCTTCTTCTTCTTCTTCTTCTTCTTCTTCTTCTTCTTCTTCTTCTTCTTCTTCTTCTTCTTCTTCTTCTTCTTCTTCTTCTTCTTCTTCATCATCTTCTTCTTCTTCTTCACGTTCACAGACTGTAAACTCCAGCGGAAAGCTCTGATTGTTCGTCCACTTCTGGACTCTAGACATTTTCAAAAACCTGAGTGTTGCATGCACATCTGTTTTACAGATTTGACTCATTTGTATGCAGAATATTAGTTCCTTGCCTCTCAGACAGATGCACTCCCACTTCGAAGGAAATCCCCAAGTAATCGATTTTTACCACATACTTGTTGGGGACGCAGTGGGTCTATTCTGGTTTTCCGCACAATGGGGCCCCGGAACCTACACGAAAGGTTTTGCATGTGTTTTTTTTTTTCCCCCCTTTTTTTTTTAAACAATAATGATGACCCATATCTAGATAAGACGGATGTCATTGTAGGTTAATGTTACCTGAAGAGACGTGCCAGAGAAGACTATGGCTTCCAGGAAGACTGAGGATACAGAGATCAGAACTTGACGATCAGAGTTAGAGTTTAGAATTTACGCTCACAATATTCCACACAAAACGGTCTGCTGCCACATCGCATGCTGCAGCTGAACTTAAACCGAAAACCAGTTTGTCGGAACTGTCGAAATTATGAAATTAAGCTCATAACCCCTGACGACAGAGATGGTCGTTTTCTTGACCTCAGATGGCGGCCGACAACTGCAAATAACTTCATCCTGCCAAATGCAAACCCATAAATGCACACCAAACCATGCACACACAAAACTGCACGACAATTGACCACAGTGGTAACGATCTCACTGCTATTTTTGGAAGACTCCTAAGATATTAGACTGAGCCGTGACCTATGACCTGGGGGAATGAAAAAAAAAACAAGAACCCTACTACTACTAATACTACTACTACTACTACTACTACTATTACTACTACTACTACTACTACTATTACTACTACTACTACTACTACTACTACTACTACTACTACTACTACTACTACTACTATTACTACTACTACTACTACTACTACTACTACTACTACTACTACTACTACTACTACTTCTACTACTACTACTACTACTACTACTACTACTACTACTACTACTACTACTACTACTACTACTACTACTGCTACCACTACTACTACTACTACTACTACTACTATGTTAAAGACGAAAGATTGGAGGTTGTAGAAAATATTAAAAAACTTTGGTCTTTGATGAGCAACAGCAACTGATCTTGAGGAAGATCAGGACAGGTATGCTTCGTGCCGAGTAGCATGCTTCGTGCCGAGTAGCATGCTTCGTGCCGAGTAGCATGCTTCGTGCCGAGTAGCATGCTTCGTGCCGAGTAGCATGCTTCGTGCGGAGTAGCATGCTTCGTGCCGAGTAGCATGCTTCGTGCGGAGTAGCATGCTTCGTGCGGAGTAGCATGCTTCGTGCGGAGTAGCATGCTTCGTGCGGAGGACACGGGTGAGGAGTATTGTCTGAATGTTTTCACCGGGTGACGCCGGTGTGTTGGGAAATGAACAGGCAGACAGACAGAGTGTACATTTCTGAGGAGCACATGGATAATCACAGTCTGGTGAGATTGATGTAGGGGGAGTGACTAGAGGTTCTGGCAAGTGCTCAAGGCTCAGAGGAAAGGCAAGACGGACGTTCAATCAGAATGCTACTGGCACTATTGGTATCGGAGTTCTTCGCTGGCTGATGAAGATGGGAACGGAGCGCTAATGGGAATGCCCCGAGTGCTGCGATGTCTGTTCTTGAATCAAATTAAATCAAATCAGTCATTGAAGGTCAACAACGGTGACACAGTGGAAGAAATTAAACGACGGCCATCAGAAGCTGTAAAAAAAAAAAAAAAACGAAAATAACTAAATAAATCATGCAGTGTGACAGACAGAACTACCAAAAAAAAAAAAAAAAAAAGATTTATAAGAGCATGCATCTTTCCTACTGCAACATACGCCTGTGAGACCTGGTCACTTATTAAAAAAAGCTGAACAGCACATGAATGCCTTTGAATACAAATGTTATAGATGGGTTCTAAGAATATCATGTGTGTCAACATTGTCCCCTACAAGCGTCAGTGATGGATTTTCCCCCTCAAGGGTCAGTGGTGGCTGGTCTGCGTCGTCTTCGTTACCACGGGAACTGATTAACTAGGAGGTGACACCTTTACCATGAAGCTGGAGCTTCGAATACCTTATTACCTAATGATAATAGCTTTATCTCCTCACTCTTCCATTGTCTAAAATGGTTTATTACCTAATGATAATAGCTTTATCTCTCTCCCTCTTCCATTGTCTAAAACGGTTTATTACCTAATGATAATAGCTTTATCTCTCTCCTTCTTCCATTGTCTAAAATGGTTTATTACCTAATGATAATAGCTTTATCTCTCTCCCTCTTCTATTGTCTAAAATAGTTTATTACCTAACGATAATAGCTTTATCTCTCTCTCTCTCTCTCTCTCTCTCTCTCTCTCTCTCTCTCTCTCTCTCTCTTCCATTGTCTAAAGTGGTTAATTACCTAACGATAATAGCTTTATCTCTTTCCGTCTTCCATTGTCTAAAGTGGTTTAATGACTTCTAGGCTAATGCTGGTCATGTTATTATTCATTTTCTCTATCTTGATTCACGAGAATAATGCATTAGCAGCGTATGTCCAGATGATGAAATAACCAGCAAATGTAATTACTACTCTTTTCTTGTTGGTGCCATTAGAAGCGACCATAGATAATGCCTGTGATGTAACAATAATGTACTTATGATGAAAGTCTGTTGATGGCAGCTGCTTCTGTCCCTCTACTTCTGTCCCTCTACTTCTAAACGTCTCAGGAAACTTCATTCATCTCCGCCTATGGCTGTTTACAAGCGTTAGGGACAGTTTCATAGTAGCAGTAATGATAGTACTAGTACCAGTACAGCATCAAGAGAACTTGAGATTGTCGTGGCAACACTAGGATTAAAAGTAGTAGTAGCAGTATCAGTAGTAAACGTACCAGCAGTAATTGCCATAGTAATAGTAGTGCAAATAATATCTTTTTCTTTTATATGTATTTGTAGTAGCTGGAACAGTAGCACAGTAATTGTTGTTTTTGTTGTTGTTGCAGGCATATATCATTTTTGAAAATATACATATCACATCACAGTCATTGAAACCAAAATAATCCACAATATCTCAGGGTAAAAATAAATTAAGAAACAATATTTCGTACAGCCTTAGATAAGTACCAGGTGGTGCAACTCCCCAATATCTTTAAAATTCTGGATAGGGAAAGCAACAAAATAGACCCAATCAGTACCATAACTGAAGCCGCTAGCGTTAAATGTCATTGCCATTTAAAAACAAACAAGGTAAATAAACTGGATTACAAAGACAACAACAGCTGTTATCAGGCGTGGAACACAATGGACCCTACACAACTGCGATCTCTATTACTCCTTTTATGATGCCAGATGCAAGGTAAAATAACAAACACAGGGAAAAGACCAGGACAATGACAAAACACAAAAGAACAAAAAAAGAAGAGAATTAATTTTCTGTTGGTGATATCCTATTCCAAGATGCAGGGTCCACGCCTGTTTATGCAGTAATGTCTATCAATATCGGGGAACTGAAAGTGATATCAAAATACGAATATAAATTGCAGGAGGAGTTTACACAGCCCTGTGAAGTGTGTGGAAGTCAAATGAACGTAAAACTAGTACTATGCATACAATAGTCAGTTTTAATGTAAAATCAGTGGGAGGTAAGGAGCTGAAACACGGAGAACAACTACAACAATTAACTATACACACTCATTACCTTGTGCCT
>CAJHNH020001137.1:100000-102500 GCA_905116865.2 Candidula unifasciata
AGGACTCGTGACATTCGCATAAGCGCTCTGTCCTGATCTTCAGTAGCAAGCGCAGATTTCCAATTCCGATGGTACGGAAAACCGTCCGGTTGTATGTCCGTCAACCTGATCCCCTGCACATCTTTCTTCAGACAGTGATCACCTATTTATGCCTCTGCACTGTTTGCTGGCTCCCAAAGGGCCCTTACATCATCTAGCTTCTGGTGTATACAATTACTATCAAGTGGAGCAGGACCAGCAAGTTTTTCTCTTTTCTGATTAAAAGAGACATCATTATTTGATAAACAACTGCACTGTCCGCCCCGACTCCATGCTAGAATTACAAGTCTTTAGGAATAATGTCCTGCAATCTCATGGCAATGATCAAATCCCCAGTGTTCAGTTCTCTGTCAGAGGCGTTGTTTTTCAGCGGGTGCTGATGTCACACGGTACAGTTGATGCAAAGTCTGTATCGTGACATGCCGGTCACAACAGACGGTTTCATATTTCATTATGCAGAAATCGGGGGTCTTTGAGTTCTGCGACACTGTTTTTATTTGACCGTTTGACTTGGTGTTGTTGCAAGCTAAAGTGCATTGCATGAGAACGATTATATATTTGAGGCCACTGTAAATGAGAATGTCTAGATGACAGGACTGCTGTAAACAAAACTATCTCGCTGACTAGAGTGCTGCTAATGAGAAAGTTTAAATAACTGCGATTTCTATAAATAAGAGTGTTTAGATGAGTGAGATTGTTGTAAATAGGAATTGCCTATATGCAGGGACTGCTGTAAATGAGAATGTGTAGATGATTGGACTGATGTAAATGAGAATGTCTAGATGACTAAACTGCTGTAAATATGAATGTCTAGATGACTGAACTGCTGTAAATGATAATGTCTAGATGACTGAACTGCTGTAAATGAGAATGTGTAGATGACTGAACTGCTGTAAATGAGAATGTCTAGATGACTGGACTGCTGTAAATGAGAATGTGTAGATGACTGGACTGCTGTAAATGAGAATGTCTAGATGACTGAACTGCTGTAAATGAGAATGTCTAGATGACTGAACTGCTGTAAATAAGAATGTGTAGATAACTGGGCTGCTCTAAATTAGAATGTGTAGATGACTGGACTGCTGTAAATGAGAATGTCTAGATGACTGAACTGCTGTAAATGAGAATATTTAGATGACTGAGCTGCTGTAAATGAGAATGTCTAGATGTCTGAACTGCTGTAAATGAGAATATTTAGATGACTGAGCTGCTGTAAATGAGAATGTCTAGACGACTGGAATGCTGTAAATGAGAATCTTTAAATGGAGATTTCAGTAAATAAAAGGGTTTACGTGACTGAGCTACTGTTGTTAATGCCACAGTGCTTATCGGGTTTTCCGTACCCCAATATTATCATTATTATTACCGTTATTGGAGTCGATGCAGTGGCTAGGCGCTACCAAGTCTACCAGGAGATATTGAGTTCAAGTCATTAAAAAAGCAGATATTGTTTAACTTGGCTTTCGTTTTCAGGTGGTGGACGCAACTTAAAAGAGGTACCAGGGAATGTTATGCGAAGTTGAAGCGTATGTATGACTGCAGAATGTTTGCGTCCAAGGAGTCAGAATCATAATACAATGGAACACATATATACTGATACTGACTTCAAAGCTCAAGTTTATCGGAAAATGTAAAGTGACTTTGCGTCTCCACCCCAAAAAAAATTTGAAGAAATTATCTTTTTAAGTATTGCACATTTACAATTATTTATGTTTTTTTTTTCAAAAAAAATTAACGCGTTTTTTCGCTACACAACATAAACATATACATAAATACAAATACCCCACACACTCTACACTCCACACACACTCCACACACACACACGCACGCACGCACGCACGCATGCACACACACACACACATATATATATATATATATATATATATATATATATATATACACACACACACACACAAATACCATACACCAGAAAATCTATTTGTCTTATGTCACAGGAACTCCTACCAAACGACAAACAGTAGCGACGTTGAATTTGCGTAGGTCATTCTGACTTCCTTTTATAGGTCAACTGTGACATTTTGAAAATTATCTTCTACTTCCTGTTACAAACGAATGCCACAATTACTAATCATTAACATTGGCTAGGGTTATTTCTCTTTACTGCCTTTTTATTTTTTACGCCCATTGAAGATTAATGTTTCCCAAAGAATGCGAAATCGCATCTTGATGATACAGGAACTGTCAAGGGTGCAGTAGCTTTAGTCAAATTAGGATTGGGGGGGGGGGGGGGGGGGCATGAATGCAGATAAGCCAGCAGCTGAGGTACAAAGTAGAGGATAAAAAACATTTGCAAGGATACAAATCGAACTCCAAATCACCAGTCTCCTCGATTGATATTTGTTTCGTAACGAGATAAGATTTTTCAAAGGTGGAGCGTCGGACCCACGTTTCAACCCCCCAACCTGGAGGAGCAGGGTGTCTCTCTTTGTTGTATGCCTGT
>CAJHNH020001137.1:112500-135000 GCA_905116865.2 Candidula unifasciata
CTCGTTTGTTGTTATACATTTTACAATGTTGCTCTATAATTCCACAATGTTGTTCTACCATTCCACAATGTTGTTCTACCATTCCACAATGAGATTATATCATTCCACAATGTTGTTCTTCCATTCCACAGAGTTGCTCTATCACTCAACAATATTGTTCTATCATTCATCTACATCTAGGACGACTGCCTCGTTTGTTGTTTTACATTCCACAATGTTGCTCTATAATTCCACAATGTTGTTCTACCATTCCACAATGTTGTTCTACATTCCACAATGTTGCTCTATAACTCCACAATGTTGTTCTACCATTCCAGAATGACATTTTATCATTTCACAGTGTTGTTCTACCATTCCACAATGACATTATATCATTGCACAGTGTTGTTCTACCATTCCACAATGACATTGTATCATTCCGCAATGTTCTATGATTTTACAATATTCTATCATTCCATAGTGTTGTTCTATCATTCCACAATGTTCTATCATTCCATAGTGTTGTTCTATCATTCCACAATGTTTTTCTATCTTCCACAGTGAGATTCTATCATTCCACAATGTTGTTCTACCATTCCACAGTGTTGCTCTATCATTCCACAAAATTGTTCTATCAAATCCGCAGTAATGTTTCTATTCTTCTCTAAAACCCAATTTCGACTGTAGCGATTAATTGTTCTTCAGAGTGTTTCTATTTCTTCTCCCCTGCATTTAAATCAGTTTTCTCCATCGATCTCAATTTGTTCACTACCCTTAACACTCCCTTTTCTGACCCATTCTTCGATCAGGTATGATTGAAGTGTTGTCTTATTTATTCTTTTTTGTTCATTCACTTTTTTTTTTTTTTTTTTTGCCATAGATCTATTTTTTCATTCTCTTTCTTCGCATCCACCCTCCTTCCCCTCCCTCCCCGGTGTCACCCATCGTACTATTTCGTCTTTGTGTAGTTGTTCTTCTTTTTCTTTTTCTTCTTTGAAAATATAACCTGTATTTCATTTAAAGTACTAACCTAAGTAGTTCTTCTGTTATTATGGCCCTCAAAGTCGATGTTACGGCTCCCTGGATGTTATCAATATCGTCAAAGACGGTTTCTTTCAAAAGTATCTTTAATTTTAGGGAATAGAAAATAATCACAACGAAAGAAATCTGAGGAAAAGGGTGGATGGTTGAGATGGCTTTTTTGTTTTAGCGCTAATAAAATCGGTCTCCTTACTTAATTGTCAGACCTTGTATACTAAACTTTCATTTATGTTGCCATCTACAGCTCGCTCAGCGGTCACTGCATATTCTCTTTTGGCCGTTACTGATTCTAATTTCTCCTGTGTTAAATTTGCACTGTGCCAATCTGAGAACTCGCTCTGCAGTCAAATTATGTGCACCGTCCCAATTTGCCTATTTTTGTAGCATCAGCATTTCTTACCTCAACACAAAATCCTAGGTTCGAATCCGCGTCCAGGTGTAATTGACTGCAAACTCACAGGCTTAAGTCAAATCTGGTAATGAGGATATATATATATATATATATATATATATATATATATATATATATATATATATATATATATATATATATATATGTGTGTGTGTGTGTGTGTGTGTGCGTGTGTGTGTGTGGTGTATGTGTGTTTTGTGTGTTAGTGTTTATGTGTATGTACGCCCGGCTCGCTAGCGCAGCTGGGTAAACCTGACTGCGAGGCGACGGGATGACAAACTCCTTGTGGTCCCAGTTCACGCCCGGTGTTAGCAGAAAAGCCCTATTTCTCCCATAATCACGGTACCTGTTATGGAATAAATGCCGAAGGGCTGCGATAGCCATAGTACCGAGCCTTAAAAAAATAAAAATGTTCACGTACGTGTGACTGTAAGTGTGTGTGTGTCTGTATATAATTGTTTGTCGTATGTGTCTGTGAGTGGGTGGATAGTTAGGTAGTTTGGTAGCTGAGTTTGTGAACAAGTAGTAGCTAGGTATATGGGTTGGTGGGTTTGTGTGTACTTGAATAAATACACACGCACGCTTTCTCTCACGCACAACATACACACACATATATATATATATATATATATATATATATATATATATATATATATGTGTGTGTGTGTGTGTGTGTGTGTATGTGTTTCACTTTCTATAATGTTTAGACGTGTTTATGTATATATTTATTTACAAATAAAAAACGTGTTAGTGTGTGCATGTGAATGGTATATACATATCTGTGTGTGTATGTATTTTTTTGCTTGGCTCTAAGTATGTATAATCATGTCCGTACATTGTAAGGAAAACATATCTGGCAGTTTGCCACAAGCATCTCTTCTTGTCTACTGAATACCTTTCCTAAACCCCCAAACTGTTTACTTAAATCATCTAGAACAATAATGTCTCAAACACCCAATCGAATTTATTGAAAGCTGACCTGCAATCCATTACCCAAAGCGAAATTCACAAATCGTTTAAAGAAATTGCGTTGGCAATCTTGACTGTGTGGCCAGGCCTGTTTGTGTTGTGTCCAGCATGTAAGATAAGCACGGACAGCGTCTAGTTAGCCGGAATGATTTAAGCCTTGTTTGATTGTCGGGGCTTTGTGGAGTTATCTTCCCCCTGCGATGGCTGGTTGAATTGAGCCGGGTGGAAAAATGATTAGGAGAACATGCGTTTTTTTTTTTTTTATAAAGAGCTCCACCTTTTGCTTTTTCTTAGTTGTTCCTGATTTTAAAAGCAAGATGCGATGTGATTACATTGAGGAAGCTGCTTGCTAAGGAAATTTTTGTTTTCTGGAAATCTGCATAATTAGAGATCTGACCTTGATTGGGGCTTCTTCTTTGCGTTCACCAGCTGTAATCTCTGGGGGAAAGTTATAGTTGTTCGTCCACTTATGAACTACAATCCTGTTCCAGAACCTGAGTGTTGCGTGTGCATCTGTTCGACATATCTGACACATTTGTGTACAGACTGTTGTTTGCTTGCCTCTCAGGCAGATGCACTCCGACTTCGAAGGAAGCTCCTAATTAGTCGACTCTAACGACATGCTTTTGTGTAGGCAGGGGGTCTATTCTTGTTTTCCCTTTAATAGGGCCCCCGGAACCCACACGGGTAGGCAGTGGGTCTATTCTTGTTTTCCCTTTAAAAGGGCCAGGAACCCACACGGGGGTGATTGAGTTTGATTGGTATTTATTGTAAAGAAATGGGAAGAAGGTATTGACGGATGTGTGCGTTTTCTGAAGTTCGTGAAGGACCAGCCTCCACTTCTGGGAACGTACTTTCATTGGTTGTTTGTTTTGTAATTTTATAAAACAATCCACAGTCCAGGTAATTCTTATTTTTAGCGTTTACCGCCTGTAAACTTTGGCCGAATATTCTGGTTGTTCAACCACTTCGAGACTTCCGTCTTGTTCAAGAATTAGATTTCTGCGTGCACATCAGTGTAATACATCTTGCTTTTGTGTATGTGGACTGTGAGCTCCCAGCCACTCAGAAAGATGCACTCCGACTTCGAAGCAAACGCCTCCTAATAAGTCATCTTTTACCACATGGGTGTTAGGGGAGTGCGGGCCTGCCCCCCCCCCCTCACCCCAAACCCAAAATAATATACTCTGGCAACTCTGTTTTTCTGTAATGTTGACATTATTAACTTTGTGGAGCCAACAGTCTGCACAAAAATGTAGACAACAAAAACTTTGTGGAGCCAACAGTCTGCACAAAAATGTAGATATTAATACATTTGTGGAGCAAGCAGGTTGCACAAACATGTAGACAAAAATAACTTTGTGGAGCCAAAAGTCTGCACAAAAATGTAGACAATAATAACTTTGTAGAACCAACAGTCTGCACAAAAATGTAGACAACAATAACTTTGTGGAGCCAACAGTCTGCACAAAAATGTAGACGTTAATAACTTTGTAGAACCAACAGTCTGCACAAAAATGTAGACAACAATAACTTTGTGGAGCCAACAGTCTGCACAAAAATGTAGACGTTAATAACCATGTAGAACAAACAGTCTGCACAAAAATGTAGACGTTAATAACTTTGTGGAGCCAACAGTCTGCACAAAAATGTAAACATTAATAACTTTGTGGAGCCAACAGTTTGCACAAAAATTTAGACGTTAATAACTTTGTGGAGCCAACAGTCTGCACACAAATGTAGACATTAAGAAAAAACAGTTGCCAGTTTGACGTGGAGTGTGATCTCAGTTTTCCATAGAGCGTCACATGAAACAAGTTTCGAAAGCACTGGTCTATAGCGGCGAAAGAATTCCGAAGAGTAGATGAAATAGAGGACTGGGGTCGACTAACAGGAAGATGAGCACATATTATAACATAATCCATGAGTATGAAAGTGCATTATGCGGAAGAGCTGGCGAGAAACCGAGTTACAGAGTTTCTTTCATGCACACCGTGATGAGAGCGACGTTCTGCAAAGGACCTCCTACGTGATGATGACCTCTACCAGAAAATCTAAATGCAACTGAATTTTAACTGCAAGTTCATTGTTGCCACATTCCTTATTTTCCAACAGTTCATTAAGACAGAAAAGATGAGTTCTGGGTAGGTGGTTTCCACTTGTTTGTTCCCCAACGAAAGCGCTTCTTGCATCATAGGATAAAATATTGTTGCAATGGTCTTCTTGACATTCTTAGTTCAGTTATTGAAATCCTAATTGCTGTGTTTAATATGTAAGATGTGCCAATGAAAAGGCAAATGGGTTTTCAGTAAATGCACTACAAACAGCATTACTTTTTTAAACTGCTCAAGACAAAGGCCTTAATATCAGATTTTAACTAATCCAATTTATCAAAAATATTTTCCTTTGATAACCAACGGGCGTCTGTGTGGACAAGTATAATAATACGTGCTGCTTGAAGGTCATCGCAAAGAGCTTCCAAGAGTCTTGTTTAGCATGCGTTTTATTTCACAAAATGCAACACTATTATAGATATTTTCAGTGCATCGTTGAGATCCCGCGACAACGTTTTGGCTGTCAGGGCCTTTCTGTAAATTATACAATGAGTTTCAATGATGTTTGGATGTTTTCTGTTTTACCGGTTTAAAGAAATAAGAACGAGAACCTATCATAGCTGCAGTGCCATCTGCACAGTCACTAATGTTACTAATGTTTCCTTTTTCTTGGGGGTGGGGGCATAGGGAGGAGATGATTCCAGTAATTAATAATATATTAAAGTCTGTTGATATTGTTTGCAACACTCAGATAAAAGCATTAGCTCTGTTTTGTTTTTTTATATTATCGTTATTCACAGATCGACAATATGCAAATAATTGGTTACATGGGGCCAAATCAATGGTCGCATCACATTGGATTTAAAGGTACTGCAAGGCGTTCATGTAGCAGATACAAGGATAAATAGAAGGTTGTTTTTAGAAATATGTGGCACTCTCTCAGTTTTAGTAACGTGTTTTTCTATGTCTTCCGTAAAGTTATCTATCCTTCGCTTCACAGTGCACACAGAAAGAGATATTTGTGGCAAGGTTTGACGATCGTGATCACCCAAAACAGTATTTGCACCTAACATAAAACACATTTCAAGAAGTGTGTCGGTTTTCTTGTCTTTCCCTGTTAGTAAGGCCAGTCATGTACAATGCGTATGTGTTATCAGCAGTTAGGCGAAAGAGACAATATGTTCAATGCTGAATTAAGAACCAACATCACAGCACTCAGGACATCCCCATAAGCGCGAAACCTCCGTCTTCAGCAGCAAGCGAAGAGTTAAAATTCCGATGGTACTAGTAACCGTCTGATTGTATATCCAACTCGCCTTTCCCCTGAGTGTCGAGCGTCAGCCAGATCCCGTTTAAATTAACTCCTCGCAGTGCCATTCTCCTCAGACCGTACGGATCTATCTGTGCCTCGACACTGTTCTCTAGCTCCCTAAAGGGCACTTACAACATCCAGCTTCTCATACATCAGTTCACCACCAACTGGTGCAGACAGTATGCATCAGATTATGTTCGTAGACTATACTAAAATGCACAAGTTATTAAACTATTTACAATTTCAAGAATAGATGTACAAACTGCTCATAAAATAAAAACATACTTTGCCTTTTGTATTAAATAGTTTACAAAATATGTATTGATTTTAATTAAATTGCAAACATGTTACTATAACAAATTAGTAATAAAGTCAAGGTTCAAAACCCCGTTCCCCCTTTCACACACACTCACACACACACACACACACACACGCGCGAGCTCGCTCAAGTTGGAGGCTAGTGTCATAATCGGAACTGTTCAAAGCCCTTGGCTGCTCACTTTAAACTTTATCAATATTTCTTTTGGACGTTTCCCCTTCCTTAATCCGTTTGTTAATAATGGTAGTCCCTGTCTGGCAGTTCCCTATTTACTTTACTCAGGATGAGCCTAATATACGGATATCTCTATTGTCTTATAAAGGCTGATACCAGCTGATAAATAAGCTTGTATCCAATTTCTTGACGTTTCTTCAATCGATGCCATGTTATTTTCATCTTTGTGCTCTAACATTTTGTTTAATGCTTTTAGCTTTCGTTCAATATCTTAGGTCGTCTGCAAGTTTCTACCGGTATACGTAAAAACTTAAGAAAAAAACAACAACACACAATTGAAACTAATTTGCTTTTAACGTCCAATAGAAACCCTACATTGAGATAAGCTAACTGTGCTGGACCGAATTCCATCCCTCATATCTAAGTGGTTACACGGAATGGAATGAAGAGACCGATTGCAAGCCCTGTGTAACATATAATGGCACAAAATGACAATAAAATTTGCTTCTAAAACATTAAATTTTGAATAATATATTTTTTCAGGTTTTCAAAAGTTGCTGTTGCCTTGCCAATACGTGTCATAATTTCTTTTCTTAAATTTTTCTCTTGAGAAGTGTAAGGTTTTCCAGCGCATTTGGTCAATTTAATTGAACGTTTTTATGTGGAACAAGTACTTGTTAGAGCAGCTAGTCAAAAATCATTTCTGGAAGCAAAAGGAAATGAGGCAGGGGTACATTCTCACACCATCGACTGTGGTGGTTTCTTATGTTTGGATTACCCTGAAATTACTAAAACTAATCTGAATGGCAAACCAACAAGGATAATCCCAGATACCCACTTAAACCTCTAAAGAAGTTAGAATTAAGTTATCGCAATGGGCTCGCTAGCTTTGTGTAAATTTTAATTCCATACCAGCTAAAATGTTTGTATTGTTTTAAACGGCATTCAGTCCAAGAAGAAATAATACAACTAAGGAATAACAATGCAACAACTCTATTTATTTGAAAACAACTGACCACAAATTAATGAACAGGAACTCGATTTATTTAGTAAAACAAAAACAACATTATAAACCTGAGCTGAAACCACAAAGAAATGTTTCCCAAAAACAAGTTATTGATAAAAATGGTGGCATTTCAATCAAAAACCTGTTTCTTCGCGGCCACACAAGATGGATTGCTTCCCCCTTTTTACCATAGTGTCACTTGGAAATTCAACAGGCTGCATGTTGTCTTTACTTGGATTTGTGTTCATTAGGATTGGGTGTACAAAAGGATTCCTTATAAAACCTGGGTCATATTAATTTTAATAAGCAGATGCCTTGTAGCTGGTTGTCGTGACATTTTGCATGTTGTCTGGCATTCCATTTAACTGTTTGATTGTTTTGATGATATTTCCGAACGATGTGCCTGTATGTTCGGCAACAGTATACCAGAGTACTTAACTACAGGCAGGCCTGTCCACATTATGTGCCAACGACTTCAAGTGGAGGAGCTTACTAAAGAGAGTACTGAAAGTACACTTGGAAGAGAAAGTGCAACCTGAGAACTAAAATGCATAGCAGGACAGTGATCCTTAGCCATACCTGGCTGGGGGTCTAGGACAGATGCCCCGACAGGCGGAAAGACTGATCCATAGCCAGAGCTGTCTGGGGGTCTAGGAGAGATGATCCGACAGGGGGAGAGACTGATCCATAGCCATAGCTGGCTGGGGGTCTAGGAGGAATGCTCTGACAGGCGGAGAGACTGATCCATAGTAATAGCTGGTCTGGGGTCTAGGAGAGATGCTTTGACAGGCGGAGAGACTGATCAGTGACCATAGCTGGCTAGGGGTCTAGGAGAGATGCTCTAACAGGAAGAGATGCTGATCCATAGCCATAGCTGGCCTGGGGTCTAGGCGAGATGCTCTGACACGCGGAGAGACTGATCCATAGCCAAAGCTGGCTCGGGGTATAGGAAAGATGCTCTGACAGGCGGAGAGACTGATCCTTAGCCATAGCTGGCTGGGGGTCTAGGAGAGATGCTCTAACAGGAAGAGATGCTGATCCATAGCCATAGCTGGCCTGGGGTCTAGGGGAGATGCTCTGACACGCGGAGAGACTGATCCATAGCCAAAGCTGGCTGGGGGTCTACGAGAGATGCTCTGACAGGCGGAGAGACTGATCCTTAGCCATAGCTGGTTGGGGGTCTAGGAGAGATGCTCTGACAGGGGGAGAGACTGATCAGTGGCCATAGCTGGCTAGGGGTCTAGAAGAGATGCTCTGACAGGAAGAGATACTGATCAGTGGCCATAGCTGGCTGGGTACCTGTGAGTGATGCTCCGACAGGCGGACAGACAGCATTAACTGCTCTTCTTATTAGGCAGCTTCTGCAGCAAGCTTTGTTTCCAATGTGTTCGTGTTGTTTCCTTCAAATATAACATATATAACAAATATAACATTTTGAACTACTCATGATTAATTTTTAGGAGGTGTGGGAAGAAAAGGGTGCTTTGCCTTAAGTGTTTTCTGGAGGTGAAAGACAGGCTGCCAAAGACTCACCCCCCCCCCCCCTTTTTTCCAGGTTTTTCTTCCCTGGCTTCCAGCACCACTGGCATACACACATCTCATGCACAAAATAACCTACACAATCTTACAGACAGCCATAAACATTAGGCATGTAGAGAAACAAGCAAACATAACGAACACATTACGCATCCAAACTAATACACTAATATTGCTAACGTTATTTATTTGTCTCCGTCCACAGGTCCACTGACACCAGCCATTGTTCCCCCATAAACGAGGCTTTGGTTGCAGACTTCATGACCTCGAGGATCCCCTCCCGTCCGGTCCAGGCACTCATCACCATGCTGGTCTGCTTTAGCGTCCTCGGCTTGCTCGGTAATGCACTAGTCATCTACGTCTATGCCAGGAAGCGCAACAAGCTTTCATCTACCGTTTTCATCATCGCTCTGGCCTGCATTGATTTGGTCACGTCAGCAGTTGGTATGCCGTACACCATCGTCGTGGAGGGACTGGACTATCAAATCTCGCTAGATTTTTCTTGCAAGTTCTACTATTTTATTATTACTTGCACCGTTCCTTTTTCTGTTTTTATAATGGTCGCCATCGCCATCGACAGATACATCTGCATCTGCAGACCACATTCTCATGTCTTGGACGCTACCAGAGCGCGGAACTCTGTCTTTGTGTTGTTAGTGGTTGCCATGGCACTCGGAGTCATCACCGCCATGTTCTACGGTGTCTACATAGATGTCGCCACTTTGAAGAAAAGCAACGTCTTTTCAGAACCTGTAGAAAAGTTCGTGAAAGGAAAAATCGGTAATCTGACTGACGAGCTTAATCTTCTAGAGGGAAACAATTGTCCCCAATGCGTGAATCACTCCAACGATGCTCAATTTTCCGAGCGATTTGTAGATGTTTTGGTGGAGCTGTACAAAACTGCCTGCGATCGGGAAAATCTATCTAATGAAAGCTACATATACACAGGTCACTGTCTACCCAATCAAATCGTGTTTTCAGATAACTTCCGGCGTACATACCAGACGATTTATTCATCGAGTTTTTTATTTTGTTTCTTTGTTGTATTTGTGTTGTATATCTGCATTTATAGATCAGTATTGTCGAGAAGGGCTCGAAGATTCGCAGCCAGATCAAAGACGAAGGTCACCTTAACACAAGAGGTGTCCCTTACGGAAAATCAAAGCATGCTGAATGACTCACCTGATAAAAGTATCGCCATGGCGGATATCAACAATGGCACACACGACAAAAGTCACCTGAGTTCCACTTCTAATACTCAACCTACCCAGAACTTACTAGAGCGTCAAACCCGTCAGCATATAGAAGTCGAAGAGCTACAACATGAAGCTGCTCAAAAAACTGCACAACCTAACAACGGCTGCCTTCGGGACAAATATTTTCTGGCTAACATAAGAACAGCCATTATGCTTTTTGTGGTCACTGTTGCCTTTGTTATAGCTTACCTCCCTTCGTGGCTAATGGCGTTTAAGGTCATCCATTTTAATGTGATCATCTTCTACGTCTATTTCAGTAACCACATCGTTAACCCTATTATCTACGCCTTTATGAATCCTGCTTTCAGAAGATCTCTGAAGGGTCTGTTATGTAGAAACAAACCTCGTGCCCTTTAAAGATCTTGTATTAATTGATACAACCACTTGAGGTAGATGTAGGACTCAGCTTTTTATGTGTCTGTGGCTGTAGGACTCAAGTCCCATACTTATTTGTTATATGTTAGCCCATGTCGCTACAGCTGGCCATTCGCCCCATCTGTGTGAGACCCTGCCTGACTGACATGACGCAGGCAGTCTGAAAGCTTTGCGTTTGGGAAGACGTGTTAAATACATGTGATGACTACAATGGTTCTATACTCTAATTGTGGAAGACGTTGCTTAAAGCGAGTTGGTCTGACTACTAACTGCACATAAGACCTTTTACAAGCAGAACATATGGGAGGAAGGCGAGAGAAAGACCAAGAAAGACGTGTACAAATAGTGTAGCTGAAATCTGCAAAAAAGATGAACACATTCATCACCCAAGCCACTAGAAAACCGCAAGACAAGTGCAGAAAACCACGATGCTAGACTACAACATGGTATTTGTAAGACGACAAAACCACGCCACAGGGCTACAGCCTGATATCAGTAAGACGACAAAACCACGACACTGGGCTACAGGCTGGTATCAGTAAGACGACAAAACCACGTCACAGGGCTACAGCCTGATATCAGTAAGACGACAAAACCACGTCACAGGGCTACAGCCTGATATCAGTAAGACGACAAAACCACGACTCTGGGCTACAGCCTGATATCAGTAAGACGACAAAACCACGTCACAGGGCTACAGCCTGATATCAGTAAGACGACAAAACCACGACACTGGGCTACAGCCTGGTATCAGTAAGACGACAAAACCACGACTCTGGGCTACAGCCTGATATCAGTTAGACGACAAAACCTGCGATCTCAGATCAATCTTCTTCTTGTATCCTACTGCTTGTGTCGGTATGCGTCGCAGAGGAGAGTTATATGTACTTTCTTGTCTTTTGCTGGTTGCTTATTTCAAAGAAAGAACAAGACGTGTCAGCACAGAGTCCATCTCAAGTTATTGGCTTGCCAATATGCATCAGTGGCTCCCTCTCTCAGGCTGATTCTGTCAAAACTGTCTACATTATGAACATGAAAATGTCAGTTCCCCTCATCTGTCATTGACAATAATACTGTGGGATTTGCCCTAGCTGTTTAAACACACTTGAGTTGACAGTCTGACCACTATTGAAGTTGATTACACTAACAGATGTACACATGGGAGTCTATGCCGTCTTGGAGGCCGAGATAGGCGACAACATAACCAGCTTCTCATGAGAACAATTAGTAGAAGCACTCTGGAGTGGTTGCTGCATCAGAAGACTGAGCAGGCATGAGAATGAATAATGTGCAGTGATGTCGATTCTGATAACATAAAAGATGTACACAAGAGGGCATCATAAGGGCAAAAGACTGAAATTGCTTGACCAGATTGAAAGAATGTTAAATGACAGCGAGATAAGAGCTGTATACACGAGGGGGTTGAATGGTCATAGATCACGAAGCAGACCGAAAGATTTTGGGGAGAGACCTACAAAAACGTGGTTTCGCCAAGTTTAAGGAGAAAGCCAGCCAAAGAGATTAATGGATGATCTCTGCAGCAGTGAAGCACAATGGCTCGGAATGCTGAAGAAGACGAAAAGCTGTAAACGAAAATACGTCTCCTAACATTGATTAATTCACGTAACACTTAATCAAAGTTGAATGCATTCCCTTAATATAATTTTTTTGTCTTGTCATTAAAAACAAACCTTAGTCAATAGCTTAGGTGTCAGAACATGTGGGCTCATGTATCTGCAGCCCTATGTCTATTAACTCCACCCTCAAAAATTTTAGGGGGTTGGGCCTCCACCCCCTAGACAGTTTTAACAGGGGTTAAGTAATTCCAACAATCATTTAGAGAGTTTCGTCTTTAATTCACTTATTCATAAATGTAATTTTATGTAAATTATGTTATGATTTAAGTTTCATTCAGCACCTTTTATTTAATATATTATTATCGCGTACTTGAGCTCGACTTGATTTGATTTGATTTGATTTGGTTCAAGAACCGACATCACAGCACTCGGGGCATTCCCATAAGCGCTCCGTCCCCATCTTCAGCAGCCAGCGAAGAGTTCCGATACTAATGGTGCCAGTAGCTTTCTGATTAAACGTCCGTTCTGCCTTTCCTCTGAGCCTCGAGCTTCTTCCAGAACCTCTCGTCACCCCAACTGCATCAATCTCACCAGACTGTGGTGATCCATCTGGTGACCCGAATTGTACACGCTCTCCCACATGGCACTAACCACGTCCGCCCTATCATGTATCAGTATTCCACCAAGTTGTGCAGAGCCAGCCAGTCTGTCCGCCTGTTCATTTCCCAACACATCGGCGTGACCTAGTGGAAAATCTAGACAATACTCCTTACTCGTGTCCTCCGCATCGAAGCATGCCACTCTGCATGCAGCATACCTGTTCTGATCTTCCTCAGCATGCTTTCTGAATCAGTTACAATCACGATGTGTGTGTCGTGTTCTCTAGCCAGCGGAAAGCTGCAGTGACCGCCTCAACCCCCATTCTTAAGCTGGATGTTGTGGTATCATATGCTAGACTCTCCTGCACCAAAACGTCGACCATTAACTTTTGCTAAGAAGCCCCAAGCACTTCTTTTGCCTCTTGACACTGAACCGTATGTGTAAAAGATCAAATATTTTGAGCCAGCATTATCTAGAATTAATTGCTGAATTTCCACCTTAGTGGCACCTGCTGACCAGTCTCTGCATTCCCGGCTCAGCGTTATTATAACTCTACACAAGTCTGACTGCTCAGATGGCACTTTGATCTACTCCTCTCTTCGCCTAATGTTCTCAAGGATGCAAAACTGTCTGATTGTATCTTTTGCCTGAGCCATCCATGACCTCCCTCTTATCAGCCGCTGACCCTTAACTGCACCCAGAGCTTCATGCAGAGGGTGGTCTGTGTCTGCAGCTACCCTGAGATATGACTTCGCCTGCAGCACCTTGTGCCTATCTGCAACCGTCGGCAAACCAAGGATGTTTCGCATACACACCACTGGGGTGTCTCTGGTGCAACCCAGAATGACCCGCATAGCCGCGTTCTGTATGCGCTCTAGTTTGTCCATCTGACTCTTTGAGACAGTAAGCAGTCCCAGGCCATAATCCACCACTGACAGGATCAGGTGCTGATATAGTGTGAAAAGCATTCTCTGCTCTATGTCAATTGCAGCCATAGTCTTAAGTGCACTAAGTCCTTTTTGGCATCTCGTCACAACACTCTCCACATGGTCCTTAAATGATAGGCTCCTGTCAAATGTAATTCCTAGATACTTCAGTTTGCTCTCTCTGTTGACGTCTCTACCATCTATCGTGAGACTTGTGACATTAGTTTTAACGATTCTGTTGTTCAGAGAACACCACAAAACAGACGCCTTTTCCGGGTGAACGACAGTCCTCATTTCTGTACACCACTCAGTCACTTTGTCTACTGTCGCGTGCAGCTCCCGAGCTGTTTGTTCCCTCTCTTCCCCCTGCCTATATGCAAGTATATCATCCGCAAAAGCCGGTATTCTTCCAACTCCTGGTGCTTCTAGGCTTGCAATCTTGCTCGTATACACGTTAAAGAGCACAGGCGAGATGGCGGATCTCTGTGGCAGTCCTGGGGCTAAAGTGCATGGTTCAGAGGTCCATGAGCCCAGTCGGAGAGCAACCCGACGAGAATACAGGACAGCTGCAACCCAATTCATTAGCCATGGATTGACCTCCTTCTCCCTCAGTGCAGTCCTTAAGATGTTGTATCTCACTCTGTTATAAGCATCCTCGAGATCCTGTCCTACCGCCATAGTTTCCTGTATGTTCTGGAACCATTCATAGACGTCAAAAGCAAAAGTGGCCGCATTTGCCCAAGTGTCCTTTCCTGGCCTGTAGCTTCCCAGAACTCTTGGGAGAAGCTTCCCCCTTTCTAAAAATTCTTGTAACTTTACAGCAGCTATCTTCTCCAAGACCTTCCCAAATGTGTTTTGTAAGGTGATGATTCTAAAGCCACTAAGCTTTGAATGATCTTTAAAAGGTTTTGGTAGTGGGATTAGATAGCTGTGCACCCAGTCTTGCGGTACTGATGCTGTCTTAATACTCTGGTTAAAACAGTCGGCCATCTCTGCCAGGTCTACATCGCTCAAAGCCTTCATGTGACCATACCTGACACCATCAGGCCCTGGTGCAGTGTCTTTTGCTTTTTTCAAAATTTGTTTGATATCTTCCACTTGTATCATGTCTTCATAATGCATATTCTTCAAGGTGCCAGCTAATTCCTTTCTAACTGCATCCCTGATGTCTACATCATTATGATCTGTCTGAGCTATAAACCTATGGAGAAAAGCCTCCCCTTTCTCCTTGTCTGTTGTCACACGCACACCATCGTCTCTACAAATTGTTCCGACTGTCATAGGCCGATCTTTTCTTTGCATCTGTCTTTGCAGTTTCCAGAATTTCCCTAATGTTTTATCGCCCCCCATATCATTCACAAAAGTTTCCCACTTTGCTCTTTTGACCTCTGCAGCACAGCGCTTGAAAACCTCCACCTTATCTTTTTTCACATTTTCTGCCATCTCCATTTCCTCTTGTTGAGCTCGACTTTAAACACGTCAGTCCTCCCGTCATGACGGTTAATACTAAAGCTGTACCCAATAGATTATTATCACTATTCAGCTGAATACAGATAATTGGACCAACTATTCGGCAGAAAACGAATACAAATACATAGTGTGTTAAAAAAAAAAAAAAAAAACTCAAACAAATGTCATGTCAAATGTTCGCTGAACTTTTACTTCACAAAATGTAGTACAGAATAGTAAATAATTTAAAACATTTTATGTTCTGCATCCTTTAGTCAGTCTGGGGTAACTAAAAACTAGGAATGAAAGTATTATAAGTATTATAACTTGTAATTCACAGCTGCTACAGCAGCATCCGTGTATGCGGTAGCAGGCGTAACGTAACCACTATTCGTATTCAGCCCGACCGCAAGTATTCAGCCGAATACCGAATACTTATTGGGACCATTATTCGGTCCCGAAGCGAATACGAAGCGAATGTTGGGTACATCTCTAGTTAAAACACATCTAGTTAAACATTGATACGCCGCTACAAAATTCAGTTTAAAAAGTGATGTCACTAAAACACTTAGTTAAAATGTGATACGTCACTATAACAATTATTTGAAATGTGATACGTCATTAGAACGATTAGTTAAATTGTGATACATTACTATAACACTTAGTTCAAATGTGATACGTCACTAGAACACCTAACTGAAATGAGATACGTCACTTGAACACTTAGTTAAATGATAATACGTCATTAGAACACCTATTTAAATGATAATACGTAGCTATAATACAGTTAATAGTTGATATTTACTCAATCACATGGTTAAAGCCTACGTAACTATACTGCTTGATTACAAGTTGACACGACACTGTTAAGTTAGTTGCGTATCCTTTACATGACGTTGCAGAACCAACCGCAACATTTTCTGGTTATGGCTTTTCTAGTACAATTTTACCTTAAGTAGCTTGCCATTGCTGGGATCGAAATGGGATCGAAACCGGCACCCCGGCATTACGAGCTCGTTCGGAACGGCTAAACCACAGACGCCGACACCTTTGCACTTGGTTAAATGCTGATATATCACTAATCACTTGGTAAATATTTGATACATCACTATAACACTTGGTTAAGATCTGAACCTCTTTATTAAAATTGCTTAAATGTTGTACATCACTGTAAACACTTGTTAAAAGTTGAATGACAAAATACCTCTTAGTCAAAAATTGATATTCCCTTTAACATTTCGTAGACAGTTGATGTGTCCCTCAAACAAACACTTGGTGAAATCGTGATAATTCCCTAGAAAATGTGATTCAATGTTAAAAAAGTCCCATTACCAGGTGGTGGACAGTTGATATGTGCCTTTAACGTTTGGTCAGAAAGTGATATGTCATTATATCATTTAATTAAATGTTGATACGACCCATTAACATATCGTGAACAGTTTATATGTCCCAGTAGCACTTTGTCAAATTGAGAGACGTCCCTGGTCAAACATTTATGTATCCCCAGGCACCTGGTCAAACATTGATGTATCCCCAGTCACCTGGTCAAAAATAATGTATCCCCAAATTTAATCAATAGATCAGAAAGATAGCTTAAGAAGACAATTACTGAGCCATGACTAATAGTAAAGGAATAACAGTTATTTATGTTATTCCGTGTAACTGACTGTGGTCAAAGACAATATTTCTCAAGCCGGATGAAAGGAACCGATATTTATATTGCAGTATCATGGAGGCACGCAAGGATGTTTGATAACGAGGTGGACCTAGCTTCTAGAAGTCATGAAATCGTTAGCAGGCGGACTAGTATGATGTACTGTTTAGACAGGAGAAAAGGTAGGTATATATGTTTAAGTGAACTGGTGATAATGTGAAAATCACCCATAAATTACTGAAGCCGAATAGAAACGGTTGCCAAATTGTCAGCGACATTGCCCTCGGAGACTATGGTCCATAATATAATCGAAAAGCGGCAGAATGTTGTCCAATCATTTTGCATGTGAGATGAGATAATAAGGCACGCGGCAGGTGAAACAAAAGGAGACAATCATCAGCGAAGATTAAGAACAATGGTAGGCAGACATAGCGATGAATAATTTAGTAGAACAAATATCAAATGGTTTAGTCATTTGGTCTGAAATTGAACAAAATCAGACAGCAGCTAGTTCGTATTACATGAGACAGCAGGCTATAAGTCAAGAGGCTGACCAAGAAAAATATGGGGGGTATGGGGGGGGGGGGGGGTACAAGTGACACTACAGAAACATAAGATGACATGAACAAACTGACGCAACTAGCAACAGATTGGAAAGCAAACATACCTTCTCTCAGCGGCGCTTTAAACAAGTAAAACACAAGAAAAAGAAAGCATGCCCTATGTCAGGACAGAGCCTCAAGTGGGACTTGTGTCTAAATATGGAGGACTGGGTGTGGCAGAAAGTTTATCTTTAAAGTTATTTTTGCTTCCGATAGCGCTTTGCTAATTCAGTTTCCACCTATGGACGGAAGTCTGCGGCTTCGTTACCTGATCAATTGAGTTTAGTGCTTAGTGCAGCCCTTTGAGCTGTGTTTTTCATGTGGAATGCCTTTCATTTGTGCAGTGGCTATGTCGTGGTTTTCAATACAGCCGGTAGTCGGTTTACGTGTATGCTGGTGAAATACCTCATGTAGTAATTGTACGTTTGTATAGCCAGCTAATTGCTTGCATCATCCTCGTCCTGTCCCCTACCGTCCACCCGTTTTCCATCAACCGCCTTCCCGCTTGGGTCTGTCTCCCTTTCCCCCTTATGTTTCTCAGTCACTTTATTTAAGGATTGGTAACAATTTCGTAAAATAGACAGACTTTAACGCCATATTATCAGTTAAAATGTAGCCACTCATCTATTCTCATGACATCTATTCTCCTGTGACAGTTGAAATATCGCACACTCCATAATGTAGAGTCTCTAGTGAATAAAGCAAACGCATCCATCTGTTATGACGGCTATACCGAATAACTTCTATAATTCCGGCTGTACCCAGGGACACCTGCCACAAATATGAACTACTACCGTCCCGCCCACGGCTTTAGATCGAGTGTCCTGCCAAGCGGTATCAATTCTAACATGTTGGACCTAAACCAGACTGCTACATCCGTCACTACAGTTTCAAAACTTTCTGGTCGACGCGTTCGTCAAGTTAGCTGGCGAATTCATTTCATCGTATTATTAAGATACCCTAGTAGCTTTCCCCCCCCCCCCCTCCCCCAATATTCCTTCTCTTCCCCTTCCTGTCTGACTTGTTTTCACACACCCCGTCTGACCTGTTATAATCCTGTCTGCTGTAATGAATCGAAGTCTACTCATCTTTGTCTCACAGCATGTCGAATCTAATTGATGACAAATTCCTTTTCATTCTGCTGCAATATTCAAGTTCTGCTTCGTTTTCCTGCTGACATTACTTATGTCTTGTCAGTGTCTCTTCTTGTATTTTTTTTTTGTTTTACATTCTTCATTCATAAATATTAGATTTTGTTGGACGTTTCTGCTATCATGAACATCACGAAGAACAATTAATTGATCTTACTAATATTTTCATTCCTGGGCTTAATATGACACATCTAGTTACTAATAAACTAAAAAGATTCATTACCTGGTGCATGCGCAGAAAATAAGGAATTTAGTTGTATGATAAAATCAATAATGTTGAGCTCTGGGAGAAAACTAAACAAGTTCCAGTAGACCAACAGGTCATGAAAAGACGCTAGAGTAGGATAGGACACACCTTAAGAAAAACTGAGGACAGTCATCCCATAGTTGCTCCGCTCCTGTGCCAACGAAAACACAAAATGTTTACCACAGTTCAAATAAATTCCACAGCTCACAGTGTCAGGCCATACACTAAACTCAGAAGCTGGGCAACTGCACTGGAACCCACATCGATATAGAATAAAGGCAAACCAAAAAACACATTGACAAGGAAGCTAGAGAGAACCGTGAAAACGTTGTTGATTGCATAGAGTGAGCTGCATGCGAAAGCGAAGGATAGAACGACTTGGCGTGAGTTGGTTGGTTGTAGGACTTTGCTACATTGGGGACTATCAGAAGAAGCGGAAGAAGAAGAGGAGAAGAAAAAAGAAGAAGAACAAGAACAAGAAGAAAACGACAAGAGAAAGAAGAAGAAGAAATATAAGAAGAAGAAGGAAAAAGAAGAAGAAGAAGAAGAAGAAGAAGAAGAAGAAGAAGAAGAAGAAGAAGAAGAAGAAGAAGAAGAAGAAGAAGAAGAAGAAATAAAAGAAGAGGAAGAAGTAAAACAAGTAGAAGTAGAAGAAGAAGAAGAAGAAGAAGAAGAAGAAGAAGAAGAAGAAGAAGAGAAAGAAGAAGAAAAAATAAGGAAGGGAAGGAGGAGGAGAAGAAGCAGAAGAAAAAGAAGAAAAAATAGAAAAAGAAGAGGAAGAAGATGAAGATGAAGAGGAAAATATAGAAGTGATATGACACATCATTGTTTTGCTCCAGATGATACAGTGAATAATTTAGATGTTTCCAGAATTATTTTATTAACTTTTTAAGTGTGAATGTGTAGTTTCTGTTTTTTTCTTTATATCGTGTGTTCTTCTGCCAACTGTGGTACTCTCGTTTCCAGTATTTTGTTACCCATTTTGCCAACGTAGCTTAACAGAAAAATGCTTCTGAGTGATAGCATCCTCGCTTGCTTTCTTTGTTGTTCCACAATAGTATATCTATTGCATGCTCTATGGGAGCAGTTCATTCGCAACTATTTTCCATTACATTTTGAATGAAGCCATCTGTATTGCTTTCATCTGCTGCTTGGATTATTTCTCTTTGTAATATATATCAACTCCTGGAGCTGTATATTTGGGAGTATGCTAAATTACTTATAGATCTCATTGATGTTTTTAAAAGTTTATGCTATGTGTGGGTAATTTTATTAAAGGTATCCCTGTCAATAATTATTTTTGTGGGATAGAAGCTCTCCTCTCTTTTTTTGCATAGGCTTAACTAATGGCCGTTTTCTTATTTTCTGCTAACGACTCTCTAAAACGTTCATAGATTTGACCCTCCAGCAGGTTTCTCACACTTGCAGTTTATAGTTTTTACAATCAACTCCTCTCTTCGATTTTATTTATTGCATATATAAGACGTTTTTCTTCTTAACTGCTTCTGTTACTTCTTTGCATCACCAGATGAAAATGTATTGCACTCGTTGGTTTTCCATTCACCGCAATCCCCGCTGAATGAGAAAAAAACGATGTTTCCTAACTGTCTTTTATGCCTTGTTTCAGATATTCACTTCTGTTATTTATTACCTACGCGTCTGCTGAAGTCTCCAGTTACACAAGGCTTGCTGTTTAGTTACAACTTTTCTATCTCTAACAACCTACAGATCGTCAAAGAATTCCTCAGTTTGCTCTTCTGTATAGTCATCGTTGCAAGGCGCATTTACTGTAAACATGTTTCTGTGTGTTCTCCTCGTGTTCAATTGTTCTATGTTCTGTTGGGTAACGTGTGTGGTTAGCTCAATCCGGATGCATCCAAAAACAGTGTTCCTGCTACTAAGTGTATTGTTAGTATGTAGCCTCAGTGTACTTTCTTGTTACCATTTTTTTTTTTTTTTTGTCTTTTGTCAGGGGGGACGATGAATTAAATTTTCGATCTTTCCATTATTTTGTTTGTTTTATTCTGTGTTATTTCTCAGGCCTCTTGTGTTAAATGCTGCAGTCGTGTCCAGTATTTCACTTTTCTGTCCTACAACATCACCATGGTCAAATTCGCATGTATTAACTCCGTTTATAACTCATTTTATTCTCTGTGAAAAAAGGCCCTTTCTCTACATCTCTATGCGGTTTGGAAGTGTGGTACTATACCTTAATTGTATATACCAAACGTTACTCGGCTGGGTGATGTGGTCAGCATCACGTCAGCCGTCTTTACTTCCCAGGATTGTATTTGGTACCCACGGGTCAACCTGGGAGCCAAGATCATTTTTTTTTAAGAGAAAGTCCAGCTCCGTTTGGATTCGAACCATAGACCTAAGGATCCACAGCGAGCTTAAAAGCTACACCACCCCCTGTTTTATCTGTAAAGATAATAAATCTTCTACCGGCTTGTTAGGCCTGTCGCAATTTCAAGAGAGTCCTGTTGGCCAGGAGGTTTCAGTGTGACCCAGGCAGCAGGCATGCCTAAGGTAGCGGCCCGGCTGCAAGTCTGCACTAGACTTCCCCCAGCCCAAGCAATCGTCTACTTTGTCCTGTTGACCACCTCTCGGGACGTGGACATGCGGCAGGACTTTGAGAGGGGAAAAAGGAAGACATACTCACCCTATCGTCTGATTATGATATCCACACAACAGGATCGTAGCCGGTGTTGCAGGGGTTAGTACCTGCTGTTTAAAATTAATTAATTAATTAATTTGCATAGACAAGCTGATAATAATTATTACAATGGAATCTAATCAGTGTCACTGTGTCTCCTTTATATAACCAAGACGCCCGGCTCGTTAGTGTAGTTGGTTAAAGGTGACTTCGAGGCGACCGGGTGACAAATTCTTTGTTGTCTAGGTTCACGCCAGTGAGTAGGCAGAAAAGCCACATTTCTCCCAGATTGACGGTACCTATCATGGAATCAAGGCTGAAAGGTTTCGATTTCTAAACTACCGAGCCAAAGGGTTAACAACGCATGGTGTCTGGATACTTTAAAATAAAAAAAAAAAAAAATAAAAAACCAGGGGTTCCGCGAGCGTATGTCAGGGGTGCAGCGACAATAATCAAGAAATTTTTCAAATCTGCTTGACATTAAAATTGCACTTTTTTTTCTCTCTCAAGTATTCAAACCGCTATAAAGGTATGTGTACCGCAAATGTGTTTTTTGCCCGAAGAAAAAAGTATTAGAAATGCTGCGTGTAAGTGCGTAAGTTGAATAGGTATTTCTTCTATAACCACAACTGGCTTTTTTATCTTTTAAATGAGGCTACAGACTTCATCATTTTGTACCTTGATGTCATTTAGTTTAAATTTAATAATAATTTCATTTATGTCTGTTCTTCGTGTTTTTGTTATTCTGTATTATTTCTACTAACACACTACTATTGCTGCTGCTGCCGCTGCTGCTGCTGCTGCTACTACTACTTGAACGAATAAGTCTGCGCTCTATAGAAAGATTATATAAACTGCTGAGAACTGTTATTGCAAATAATATATCTACTAATAATAAGTAATATGTATTGGCAGCAAACAGCAGCTATTAGAATTAACAACTGTTAAGGTACATTTCAAAGCATAAAGAGGGGCGTACGACAAGGATGTGTACTATCACCTGATTTGTTTGATCGAAACCCACTGCAGGCTGCATGGATTTTTGTCGTGGTATGGGACGTCGCAGGTCGACCCAGCCTAAAATGGGTACCAGGATGGGCTGTCCTGGGAAAGTAAAGACAGCCGGCGTAATGCTGACCACATTACCCACAGAGTGCTGATGGTCTGTAAAAATATGGGACGCTCTGCCCATATGCCCGATGCGC
>CAJHNH020001137.1:137500-196478 GCA_905116865.2 Candidula unifasciata
ACATACATACATACATACATACATACATACATACATGCATGCATGCATGCATGCATGCATGCATGCATGCATACATACATACATACATACATACATACATACATACATACATACATACATACATACATACATACATGCATGCATGCATGCATGCATGCATGCATGCATACATACATACATACATACATTCATACATACATACATATATACATACATACATACATATCTATGTATATATATAGTTTATTTTTTCCTAGCAGCATTTCAGTCTTTCGAATTCATATCTCATTGATGAGGACCAGCAAGGTACAAATCCTAAATACGCCATTCAACTGTTACAATACAGTTATCTTAGGACCAGCAGCTTTATATTGTTTTTTATAATTACACATGTAGTCAATATGTATAGTTTTGTGTATTAGTTCTTTACAACATACTATGAACTGGTATGTTTTCTTTCTTTAGTTCATTTTCTACATTGTGCAGCTAGACGTCGCACGTTAACAGATAATGGGTATCTGAGCTAGGGCACGCTCGGTTGCCCGGTATACTGTAATGTTGTGGAGTCTCAAGGTATCAGTGATTGCTTTAGTCCATGATCTTCTTGCTCTTCCCCTACCTCTTGGTGATTTTACTTTTATAGTGTTCACTCTCGTTGCTGACATTATTGGACTCATTCTCACTAAATGCTGAATGCACTGTATACATAGTACTAAATAGCGATCTGTATGATGTACTACACCGTTACTATAAGTACACTATACAGTTCTCCATACAGTGCACTTTACGGCACTTTATACCATGCTACCAGTGTTCTACACAGTGTGATAAACCTTAAATAACACAGTGTACTATACATTTTCTTTATGCAGTGGTGGCAGTTGTGAACACTATGAAAGGCGCTTTATTTTGCAAAACTTTACAATGACGAACATGTTTCCAAACGGTGTACAATGTGCATGATACAAAAATGAAATTGGCTGAAAAAAGGGTACAACTAAGAATAAATTATGAATTAATATGTTCTTTGTGTTTTCAAATTGTTTATACACACGATTCAGCTTTCTGGTAATTTATTTTTTTTCTTTTAAATAGCTCCATGTTGTTTAAATTTATCTCAGTATGGATGCATGTTATGTATCTATTTAATATTGTGTAAAATAAATGTTTAAACTTTGCCCACTTTGACTTACAACTTTATACTAACATACAAATTTTAGTAACGCTTCAAAGACAAACTATGGGGTACCGCTGAGGACTTTAAGCTCATTATCTTGTTTGTGACTCATAACGAAAGTGATGTACATACAGCAGCCGTTAATCGCTGAAGACGTAGAGATCCAAGGCCAACGTCCACTTTAAAAGAACAATTAAATAATCGACCACTTTGAACTTACTGCGAGCAGTTTCGGTTAAAACTGAGGTCTGGTTTCAGTGTGTCTAGTCTATTGGCTAAGAGGTATTGGAGCCAAATCTATTGGCTTGTATTTGTGCAATAGTCAGTGGCTAAATGACCTTACTAATGATTCGTTGTTGGCGCTGCTCTTCCTGGCATATCAGTGTCTTGTACATTATCCCTGCGATTGTTATTCAGAGCTGCTTTTGTAGGCTGCTACTGTGGTACGTATAAGTGCTAAATCCTATGCTAGGGCAGCGCTACCTTGTCTCTATTTTGTAGGGTCCACTACGTACTAAACTTTCATACATATTTACATACATACATACATACATACATACATACATACATACATACATACATACATACATACATACATACATACATACCTACATACATACATACATACATACATACATACATCATACTTACAATACAGACATCCATACATACATACATACATTCATACATACATAATACGACATACCTACATACCAAACATTACAATATACATACATACATACATACATCCATACATACATACCGATACATACATACATACAATACATACATGACATACATACATACCATACATACATACATAACATACATACAGCCAGTACATGACATACATACATACATACATACATACATACCTACCTACATACATACATACATACCTGCATACATACATACATACATACATCATACATACCTACATACATACAGCATACATCTGACATACATCCTACATACATACATACAGACATACATACATACATACATACATACCATACATACATCCATACATACATACATACATAAATACCATACACATCATACATACATACATACATACATACATACATGCATACATACATACATAAATACATACATACATACATACATACATACATACCTACATACATACATACGTACAATACATACATACATACAAACATACCTACATACATACATACATACATACATAACATACATACATACCATACATACATACGTACCTACATTCAACTACATACCTACATACATACATACATACATACATACAGACATACATACATCAATACATACATACATACATACATACATACGTACATACAGACATACATACATACATACATACATACATACAGACATAAATACCTACTAAGACATCCATACATACATACATACATACATACATACATACATACATACATACCTACATACATACATACATACATACATACCTTCATCCAACATCATCCATACATACGTACATACATACATACATACATACCTACATACATACATACATACACACGATACATACTGCACACACACACACGCACGCAAGCACGCCCGCACGCACACACAACATACCANCGCTGAGGACTTAAGTCTTATTTTTTTGGGGATCATAACGAAAGTGATGCCTCAGCAGGTTAACGCAAAGAGTGGACCCAAAGGGCCCAACGTCCACTTTAAAAGAAAAATTAAAATAATGACACTTGAACTTCTGGAGCATTTTCGGTTAAAACGAGGTCGGTTCAGTGTTGTTATTGGCTAAGAGTTTTGGACCCAAACATTGGTTGTTTTGGTGAATAGCAGTGGTAAATGACCTTACTAATGTTTCTTTGTTGGCGCTGCTCTCTGGCTTTCAGTTTGTACTTTACCCCTGCGATTGTTATCAGAGCTGCTTTTGAGGGTACTGTGGTACGATAAGGCAAAACCTTTGCTAGGCAGCGCCGTCTCTTTTTTGTAGGGCCAACGTACAACTTCATAATATTTAAACATACATAATACCATCACATACATACATAAATACATACATACATACATCCCTTACATACATACAAATATACATACATACATACATAAAAATACATAAACATTGCAAAAATACAAACATCGACCATACATGACATACATACATAACATGCATACATGCATACATGCATTACATACTTACATAAATGCCATACATACATACATACATACAAACATACATACATACCTACATTACATACAATACATACATACATACATACATACCTACATACATACATACTACATACATCATCATACATACATACTACATACATACATACATCATACTACACATACACATACATACATACCTACATACATAATACAACATACCTCATAACATACAGACATACATACATACTACATACTACCATACATATCATACATACATACATACATACATACATACTACATACATAGCATACGATACAGACATACAATACAAACATACGACATACATACATACATACATACAACATACATACAACATATAAGTACATACATATATACTAGACATACATACATCATACTATACAGGACATACATGAGCTAAATGATACATACATACATAATACAATACATACACCTACAATACATACATACATACATACATACATACATACATACATACATACATACAATACAACACAACATACATACAGACATAACATACATAATCATACATACATAAAACAATACATACAGATCATAAACACCATACATGAAGATCCGACAGACATACCATACATACAGAACATACATCACATACATAACATACATACATAACATACATACACACATATCACATACAGTACAAACATTACATACATAAAACATACATACATACATACATACATACATACATACAGACATACAGCCATAAATACATACATCTACATACCGTACATACAACATGACATACAATACTACATACATACATACACACAGACATACACAAGATCAGTTAATAACAGACATACCTACATACCATCATAGTACAGACGAGACAAATCATACAGACAACATACATACATAAATACATACATAACATACATACATACATAACATCCATAACAGACAGACATAATACATACATACATACATACATACAGACATACATACATATACATACATACATCATACATACTACATACAGCATACTACATACATACTACATACTACATACATACACATACATACATTCATCCATCCCCTCCATCCACCCACCATCCATCCACCATCCATCCTCCACCACCACCCACCACCACCTTCTTTTCATCATTATTATTATATTTATTATTATTATTATGTTTTCTTTGGTTTCTTCTTTTATCTCTCCTCCTTCGTCTTCTTCATTGTCTGTTTTCGTCCATAAAAGGGCGGTTGCAGGTCGTGTTGTAGTCTTCAGCTAGGCTGAGTTGTTTGGGCTTATTTTACTTAGATATAAAGCAAATTTTGTTGTTTAACATTTTCAAGGGAGTATTCCCATTAGTTCACAATCAAATCATTAATTTAATGTCTACCCTATATTCCATGAATTGCCATGCTCAACATGTGAACTGATGTGTTTTGTGTTTGACTATGTATTGATATAAAAACCGGTGGGAAAGTGTTTTGATTTGTTAATTTTGTTATTAGACATATAAAACTGCATACCAAATCACAGTAAACCTTTTTTCCAAGGGGAAATAAACTCACTGGCCTCCTAGAAAATCAGAGCACTGAGGTAAATTGGCTATTCAGCAGCATTCTGCTCGAAACCTAAAATATTTTAGCTATGTCAGATAAGTTGGGCGCTTGAAATGAACAGTGATGAAAGATGCAGATTCCGGACAAAAGTCGACCTCCACTAAGGTGGATACACACCATTGACGATGCATTGCCTATGAAAGCACACAGAGCTGGAGAATTGTCTAGAGACAGAGATGTTGTGGGGCGTAGTGTAAACAGAGCAATCTTCTGTAGAGGACCTGGTGACTGATAATGATAGCAATGTCTTGTGTATTAATGTCTTAATGTCTTGGCTGAGACTAGCTAGCTCTGTGACAAGTTTAATTGACAGGTTTTTATATATAAATTGGTGTCAAGTTTGACCAAGATTCCAAATACTGGAGTTAGTGGGGGGGGGGGGGGCAGGGGGGGGGGGGGTATCCGTGGGATTTGAACAAAGAAATAATAAGTTAATTTACCCTGTGATATATTTTCCTGTATCCTGTCAGATGCACAATACACCGAAACAGATTATAATGAGCAACTAACAAATTAGATAATAATTAAACAGGCACTGAAATTCGAAATAAATGGATTGGGGAAACGAATACATGCAATAGAAACCCTGAGATGAAAGTTGCTGAGAGAGGTCTAAGGTGCCTAACTGAATTCTTTATATTTAGAGGAAAGTTTTGGATAAAATTAAAGTAAGGAGTAGAGTGCCATCTCTGATGTGGCGTATAATGCTACCAATTAGTCCTTCTATGTATACAAGTTGGCGTATATGGCTTAAACGTTGCGAACGAGCCTCATTAGGTCTGGGTGCCGGGCTTAATCCCAGCTGTCGGCTATTTGACAGCAGACCGCCTTGCTTTGATTTCGTCAATGGTATCTAGAGCCAGTCGCTCAGTAAGCAATGGCAAACTACTGAACGTAAATTAATTTCCTAGAAAAGCCACACACACACACACACACACACACACACACACACACACACCACAGCTATCAAAATATCTTGAGTGTAGTTAATGTCATATTTGCGTTAGGAGGATTCCTGTTTTTGATTCACCATATTTAATTATTCAATTTTTATTAGTATGCATTACACCTGACGATATAGAGGGAAATATGTCAGGCAAAATCAACATAGAACTGGTACTATTAGCCATCGGACGTTGGGGTTCATACTGAGGGGAGGATCTGAGCACCTATGGACATGTCCGGAGTGCAATGAGGATAACCCAACTAACTAACTAACTAACTAACTATGTCAGGCAAAAGCTAAATCTATTGTTTTTGTCTTGTTTGTTCAAATTTACTTTGAGGAACCACTGTCTAAACAATGGATTGTTCATGTTGGCATTTTGTGTGTGAAAACTACATTGGAATGTTGACTTGCTGAGCTATTGAACATCAAGTACAACACTGTTTACTGTGTTTAAACTGGTTTATATTACAAACAACTCACACTGCGTTTGTTATTTATTTTCTATTAAACCAAAAGTCTGCGTTTTGTTTTCGGAAAACAACACTCTTCCCTCCCCTCCCACACCATTCTCCCACCCCCACCCCCCCCCCCCCCCCCCCCGCCGCTCTATCCATTTTTCCTCCTCGAACAAGCGTGTCTTTGAAGTCGACTTAGTAGGGTTTTGCTTATATCTGATGTGTTCTGTTGAAAGACACAGAAATCGCATCTCACATGTGTAGGGTGTTTCGTCCAAATATATCTTCGGGTCGATCCAGCGTATTTAAAATGCATAATATATGTATCTTATTTTTTTTACAGAATTCCGAGCCCTTGAGTTTCATTTCTGCAGATATCTCTCTGGTTGGCCTTCTCTTTCCAGTTGCTCCAACCATTTCAGTCTATTAGCTCTCATCATGCCAGTGATCAGTGGTGATTTAAACAGATTATGAATTTCGTTATTTCTTCCCACTATCCATTCCCCGTTGTTTGTATCTTGGATCGGTTCAAAGATACTTTGTAAAACTCTTTTCAAAAACTTGTAACAAGACGTCATCTCTTTTAGTTGTTCTCCAAGTTTCAACAATTTGGTGCCAACAATGTTTGATATATTTTGATCTTGGTGTTGCCAGGCAGTCACTTTGACTTTAGCAGATGTTGAAGGGCATAGTATACTCTATTTTTATATTGTATTCTAGATTGTATTTCTTCTCTCAGCATGTTGGAGCAGTTGTTTGCACCCAAGTACTGTCGTCCTTTGGCTAGGGCGAGGTTGATTGATCTCCATCCATTATTGTTTGAATTAGTGTGTAGGCTTCCCATGTCTGCTACATTTTTATTTGCCTTTTCTCTTCCTATTTTTGCATTGAAATCTCCTAAGACAATCAATATGTATAGTTTTAGAGCCTCGTCTTTGATATTCTCAAGAAGATCATAGAAATCTTATTTAATATCATCTTCTTTATCTTCAGTGGGTGCATGCACATTCAACATCGTGATATTTCCCCATTTTCCTTTTATTCGTAACTTACTGATCCTATCACTAAAAGCTTCAAAGTTTATAATACTTTCCCACAACTCTTTTTGGATAACAAATCCTGTCCGTAGTTCATGTTTGTTTTGAGTGTTTCTCCTCCATACACTATGATCATTCTATTTTCCCATCTGGTACCCTGTCATGGCCATCTTATTTCTTTAATTGCTGTTATTTCCATTCTGTATTTTGATAACTCACGGGTCAGTTCTTCAGCTGCTCCAGCTCTAAAAAGGGTTCGTACATTCCATGTTCCAAATCTCAAAAGTTCTTTACCGTTCCAGGTTCGTTCTCCGTTTAAATCCATCCGAAAACGAGGCTTAGAAATATGTTTCTTGACGAGGTAGTTTTACCAAGGTCGGGTGTCAACCCCACGCTTCAACCCCCAACCTAGAGGACCAGGGTGTTTCTCTTTGTTCTCTACCCTTTAACCTTTCTGGCCTGGGAGGACCTTCTGGTAGCTACGCTACCGCAGGCATAGCTCTCAGGGTCGCTGAAAAACACAAGATCCCCCACCACGGCAAGGTCGAGACACTTTCGTGGGTAATTATATATATATATATATATATATATATATATATATATATATATATATATATATATATATATATATAAAACAGTTGCGTGAGACGTACCTGAGGTATATTTATGACAATTGTGTGAGGCGTATTCGACATGGATATCAACTTGTGAAGTCTGCAAACATGACGGCCGAATAAGAAGCAAATCTTGTAGTGGGTATTCACGTAAATAGGTGTGAATGTTAACCTGTATTTTGTAAGTAGTCTAACGGCTAAGATGGTGTTAAGCGAGAGTATTTTATGTAAGCAGAAAACCCCAGGCGACGATGAACTGACTACAACTGTACATGTTTGAATTACTCAATAAACATCAATTTGATCGTGACTTTCTTCTTGGCACGCCTGGTCTCGCGGTATGTTTAAGGAGGCATGCACCTTATGGTTTTCCAGATCAAATCTTGTGTGTTTTGCTGACTGAGGGCACTTTGTATGGCTAGGGCATTCACTTGAAGTATCCAGCGTATCTGACTAAGTTTGTGACTGGAATCACTGGCATAGGCGGTTGAGCAATCCTTTGATGTGATGTCGGAACCGTAACGACTAACAACATAACTAACTTGTTTACACTGCAAGACACAGAGACTTTGTAAGTCTCTGGAAACTGTGACGAAGAAGATAAACTGCAGCAACGTTACACACACACACACACACAGGCAGATATATATATATATATATATATATATATATATATATATATATATATATATATATATATATATATATATATATATATATATATATATATATATATATATATATAATATATATACATATATATTACACATTCTCATATATATATATATAGTGAAGAATTTCACAGCGAAAGCATGCACAGCAGAAGTCAGTTGGGGGCCCCCTTTCAACTAACGTTTTTGCCCATTATCCCCTAGACCAGCGGTTCTCAACCTGCCGGTTGCGACCCTTTTTAGCGTCGAACGACCATTTTACAGAGGTTGCATAAGACCATCGGAAAACACATCTACATTGCAGTTGTAAAGAAAAATAAGTGTTTGGGGGTCGCCACAACATGAGGAAACTGTATTCGAGGGTTGCTTCATTAGGAAGTTTGAGAGCCACTGCTCTAGACAATCTCGAGTATAGATGAGGCTCGTCAGTACAGGAGTACAGCTTTTCTAATAGAAGGAAAACTCTTATTTCAAGCCTTTATTGTCTTGTGGCCAAATCTACCTAGGAAAAGCCGTTTGTGAGTAAACCCTTAGAGAAAGTCGGGAGCTGGAATCCCTAAGCGGTTTAGCATTGTTTACAGTGCTATTCTAGCAGTTCTTGCAATGTCCTCGGTGCCAGCATGTACTGGCTTTTGCCTTTCCCTTTGTATCATTGGCTAATTACAGAGGGAGGTACCTGCTGCCTGGGTAACTGTCTGTACTCCAAATGAAAATGTCTACGCCTGTGCCCTAGAGAGTTCACCCCAGCAGTGCTAAACAGCTTCAAGACACAGGGGAAGCAGCAGTCACAGGTTAAAAGCCTGTGCTCAACTAGCCTAGAGTAAGATGCAAGTGGTTGTTTCTGATGGTGTGTGAGACCATCGTAGTCTTACTCGATAGCTACCACTCGCCGCCCTAGGCTGGGAAGCCAACAGTCAGTAAGGTGTTGTCTCTCCAAGATCCGTTTTCCATGTTCTGATCCGAGAGCTTGGGGGACAACCCGAAATGCGGATCGTAATCCTTGTACCTACACAGATAAATCGAATAATCAGAATCACAGTTCTAAAGGTTGGCACGTGGAAGGTGAGGACCATGACATCTGGTATTTTGGGAGATCTGCAGCTGTCTAGCGATACCAGGAAAACTGCAGTCATTAACAATAAACTTCCCCTTGTGAGCGTGGACATTGTTGCCCTACAGGAAACCCGACTTGTCACATCAGGTAGCATTGAAGAGACCGATTACACATTCTTTTGGCAGGGTAAACTGTCTCCGGAGCCCAGGGAACCGACTGCTTGGGACTGCAATATCTTCTATACGAGGATCAGAAAGGATCCTTCAAATTCAGATCAAGACAAGAGCAGGACCAGTCAGTCTGATAAGTGCTTATGCATCGACCCTGCCATCTTCTCCTGACACCAAAGACAGATTTTACGAGGAACCTAGTTCCACAGTCAGCGAAGTCCCGGACAAGAAAACCCTTTTCATTCTAGGAGACCTTAATGCAAGAATGGGTACTGAGCACACCCCATGGCCATCTTCTCTGGAACACTTCGGAGTGAGAAAAAAAAAATTAATGAAAATAAACAACAGCTGCCTCACTTCTGCTGTCTTCACAACCTCACAAACACATGTTTTGTTGTTGTTGTTGTTGTTGTTGTTGTGAAACCGTAGCCAAAGTCTCTTGGAGATATCCCATGTCTAAGCACTGGCACCAACTTGACGTCCTCAATAAACGTAATGACCTTCACACTGTCAAGTCACTCGCAGCTGTCAAAATTCAGATTGTGACACAGATCACCCTCCTGTATGCAGTAAAGTGAAGATATTCCCAAGCAGATTACATCTGGCAAAGAGGTCAGGAGGACCGCGCATGAACATGGCAGAAAGTTGTAATCCCGGAAAAGTAGGATAATTTACAAAACAAATCCTAAACACATACAGTCCTCTAAATATGTTATGCCTAGGACAAAACACACATGGAAATGATAACTGAAATGTTTGAATAGCCTTGGATTTATCACAACCATGTAGAACAGTGTCAAGAAGTAGACTGTGAGCCCTGTGTGACATATGAAGAACACTGCAGAATGATGTTGACGAAGACAAAACAGCCAATGAAAACAAAGCACGAGAATGAATACAAACGGGAAAAAAACGTTTAGCCTGACAAGGTCTTACATCATCAATACCATTATATTGTGGGCCATATTACACAGATCCCGTAACATAATGCTTACTTTGAATACAGCATTCGAAGATCGCTGAGGATATATAGAAAACAATGATTTAAAAATTATTGTGCATTTTGCTTGGGCGGAGGTAGGGGGGAGGGCGAACAAGTGGATAACAATAAATAGCACAGTAAGCTAGCTTAAAAGCCCACTGTAAAATCTATCAGTTGTAGCAACACACGGATGTGAGTCGTCGACTATATCCCAGTCCTTAGGAAAATAAATAGTAGCCTTTGAGCTGAAATGCTGTAGATAGACTCAGAATACCACGGACAAAGAAGAGAAGAAGTACTGACATTTATAAAAAATCTAAACATCATCTATGTTTGGCGGTTCTTTCTAATATCCTACCCCAGATGACGCCACAGGACAGTCCAACATCGTCGAGGGTGGTAAGACTGGGTTTCCCGGTTTTCTGATGCTTTTAAAGACACTAAAATATGTAGAACTGCCCCTAACCCAACCCACGAGAGAGTGCAGCCTAGGTCACACCACTGCATGCAGCCTATCTACCATCCCCTGAAATAGTAGACTGTCACGTGAACAGTGTATATCCCCTCTTCGGGGTAAGTTATTAAGAAAACACCGGTTTGGCTAATAAACAGCTTTTTGTCTGGGAATCTGACATGTTTTGGTCGTATCCAGCACAATAACGTATTTGGGGGAGAAAAAAAAAAACAGCAGAAGGCATAGACCCAGGAAGAAGAGACAGGGCCGACCAACATGAAGATGGACACAGGATATGAATGACTTCTTAAATATGAAAGTACATTAGGAGAGTTGGCTAGAGACCTGGTTTCTTCAGGCTGACCGTGAAACTACTACATGATAATGATGTGTTGGATAGTTCAAATTTTACAGGTATATTGTTAACAGGCATGTGGTTTGAGGTTTGGAACCACGGATAAACATCATGGCACACGGGTAGTAACCCATAGGTGCTTGTTCTTCTTCGAACTCAAGTCTGAGTCCGAAGAAGCTCAGCACAGTGCAGAGGCTCTGTAGCACCAGCGGGGATCCTTAAAAAATTTAGGTAGCACTCGAGGCAGGCACCGTGCTTAGAGACGACACAAATGCATTCCCCTTTCCCATCCCTTTACCCCTGTTAACTATCACAAATAATAAAGACCAACACACACACACACACGCACACACACACACGCACACACGCGCACACACGCACACACGCACACACACACACGCACACACACGCGCACACACATGTACACACGCACACACGCACGCACACACACGCACACTCACACGCACACCCACGCACACACACACGCACACACACGCACGCACACACACACGCACACACACACAGACACACACAGACACACAGACACACGCACACACACGCACACACACACGCACGCACACGCGCACACACGCACACACACACACACACGCACACACGCACACGCACACACACACACACACACACACACACCAATACTGAAGAAGAATGATATAAAAAGAAAAAGAAAACAATAAATCACGGCTGTAGTCAGGGGTCCTATTATAACATAACGGTTGAACGGGATTTATGGGACTTGCAACTCGTTGATTATCAACCGAATGTTTGCACTTTGTGTCACCAGGCTGTAACTGCTCGTTGTGCGGCGTCCTTGTTTGGTCCAATGAACGTCAAAAGGCGGGAAGCGTAATAATATAAGACAAAGGAGCAGTCGAAGACTTATATCAAAAAGACAAAGAAGAAACATAATTATTAAAAAGAAGAAGAAGAAGAAGAAGAAGAAGAAGAAGAAGAAGAAGAAGAAGAAGAAGAAGAAGAAGAAGAAGAAGAAGAAGAAGAAGAAGAAGAAGAAGAAGGAGAAGAAGAAGAAGAAGAAGAAGAAGAAGAAGAAGAAGAAGAAGAAGAAGAAGATAATGATGACGACTAAAGTGCTGCAAATGGAAGACGGAGATGACGACGAGGAAGAAAGGAAAATAAGAAAAAGAAAAAATATGGAGGAGAGGGAATTGAGCTCCAGTAGGCGTAGGGTATAGGAAGAGTGACAGCGGTAGCAGCCGAATCCTGAGACGAGGAAGAAGAGAAAGAAGATGTCCAGGATTAATAAACCAAAATTATTCAGCACACAAAAAATTAGCTCCTCGCAGAACAGAAGTTCGGTGCCAGACGATTGTCCACACAGTTGGCTCCAGCCAAAGAGTAAAGACCTCAAATTAAACACTTTTGAGCCTATTATATTTACAAAACATTTCTCCAGAGGTTTTTGGTCATTCTGATGTTTCCAACAGAGGAGATCTCGTGAGACCAATGGTACCTCCGTTACACTGACATAGTATACATATTAATTTTGCATTTGATTATGGACCAAGTGGTTTGTATTTGGTCTCTCTGGCAAAGTGGTCAAGCGGTTTGCCTTGCGTTTGGAAATTCATATGTTTGTTTTACGTACTGTGTCGTTTCTGCTCACCTTAGCAGTAATCACAAATATCTGAGAGGATCGTTGTTGGGTCTACAGAGTTTGTGCTTTGTGTGGAGCTGAGGGCAGGAAGCTAGCCGTCTTCTTCACTTGCATATCTTCTTTTTCTTCTTCTTCTTCTTCTTCTTCTTCTTCTTCTTCTTCTTCTTCTTCTTCTTCTTCTTCTTCTTCTTCTTCTTCTTCTTCTTCTTCTTCTTCTTCTTCTTCTTCATCTTCTTCTTCTTCTTATTCCTCTTCTTCTTCTTCTTCTTCTTTTTCTTCTTCTTCTTCTTCTTCTTCTTCTTCTTCTTCTTCTTCTTCTTCTTCTTCTTCTTCTTCTTCTTCTTCTTCTTCTTCTTCTTCTTCTTCTTCTTCTTCGTCTTCTTCTTCTTTTTATTTTTCTTCTCCTTCACCCCCTCCTTCTGCACCTTATTCTTTATATTTTGTTTATCCTTATTATTATTAAATTATTCTTGATTGATTCATTTTCCATCTATCCCACCAATCTTCGCCTGCCACCCGACCCCCTTTCCTTTCCAACCCCCAGTGAGCCTCTCTTTACTAGTTATTAGCACAAAGAAATAAAGCGGGGTGTGAAAGGTTGTGGGAGGGGGGTGGGGGGGGGGGGGTGGGCGCTCCTTGAGAAATGAAAACAATAATTACAGAACCGAACATAGCAAAAGCCTGTATAATTAAAGACTCACAGCACTACATCCAACAGGTCTTCCTACTTCTGCCACAACTGATTGCGGTGCACCAGAATGAACATGGAAACCTTTCTTACAGGATTTCCTAGACATTGTTAGTCAGAGGGAGGAACTATGGTCCACAGAAGCAGCCTTACCAGACAAACCATATGGAAGACCTTTACGACCTCACCGTCTAGTTTGTTACTATATTGGAACAGAAAGGTAGAAGGGGATGGCTTAATGTCTTAAGATGCAAAAAATTGTGAGCTCAATGCAAATCCGAATGAATTCTCACTTATAGTGAATTTTTTGTTCTTGTTCAAGCAGTTACAAGGAGTGTAGGAATATAAAAATATCGCTGTTACAATACTCCTGAACCGTCGCACAGGAGAAAGTGAAAAAAACCACACAAGCGAGCAGTGAGGAGATGAGAAATAACCACACAAGCGAGCAGTGAGGAGATGAGAAATAACCACACAAGCGAGCAGTGAGGAGATGAGAAATAACCACACAAGCGAGCAGTGAGAAGATGAGAAATAATCACACAAGCGAGCAGTGAGGAGATGAGAAATAACCACACAAGCGAGCAGTGAGGAGATGAAAAATAACCACACAAGCGAGCAGTGAGAAGATGAGAAATAATCACACAAGCGAGCAGTGAGGAGATGAGAAATAATCACACAAGCGAGCAGTGAGAAGATGAGAAATAACCACACAAACGAGCAGTGAGGAGATGAGAAATAACCACACAAGCGAGCAGTGAGGAGATGAGAAAAGAGGCAACGATTAAACCGTTAGCGATAAGGAAAATCTGACTCCCTCGCAACATAGGGGAGGTCAAGCGACCTAAGGAGGCATGAATAGCAAGGGAAGTTACTCTAATTCAGAGCCTGAAAACAGCACCATTTATTTTTATGTGGCAACTATATACGTTAGTTGTATGCATTCCTGTCCACATTTGTAGAATTTTCCCAAAAATTATAAAGGGCTTGAAGTGCAACATAAATATTTCGAATGTATGAATGATCTATTGCAGAAATAAAGTAACAGAGATACGCGACACGGGTGCTTATTATCCCGACGCCTGCTAAATATTTATGCAGATAATATATTCAGATAAAGAAAGATTAGGTTTCAACAATAAGCGGATCAACAAACATCTTCAAATTCGCGAACACCACAGTCTGGCGGAAACTGAGAAGAGCGGCTGGCCAACAGTTAAAAACGCTGGAGTTTCATTTGGAAAACCCAATTTCGAAACCACGGTTAGGTGAATAATGTATGTGAGTGTGTGTACGCGCGCGTGCGTGCATACGTGTGTGTTTATGTTTTGAAAAAACGGGTTGGGGTCGGGGCATAAAAACCTAACCTGGCCGGTCCATGGAGACTGCACTCGCCTTACGACCTTACACCCAGAAGTTCAAGAGCTTATTTATGTCCTATCCACCCTAAACACGTGGTAACTAAGAGAGTACAAAGTACAAACCTCACGAATTTCTGATAGAAAGAAAAATAAAACAATATCCAGTTAAGAATTAGGAGCTTACGTCACATCGCTTGCGTTCGTCACAGAAACTGACTGACGTGTAACTCCACCAGGACCTAAAAAAAGAGGGATAAATACCCTGCTACACAAAAAGCCACACTCGCATAGGAATCGCCTGGGCACAAGTCCCAGAAATCCCGTTCAACCGTCAGGTTATCGTAGGGAAGCGACAACAGCCGGGGTAGGGCTTTAGAATAAAATGTAAAGAAATATTGCGCCCCATGGTGGAACAGAATTAAAATTTAGTCCACACATAAACACCCAGATCCCATTTTTAGAGAAATCAAGCACTCACGCACGCACACACACACACACACACACACACACACATACGCGTGCACAAAACACCCCCCGCCCCCTACACAGACACACACACACACGCGCGCACACAAACATACTCCCCCCCCCCCCCCCCCACACACACACACACACACAATCTTGCCTATAAAAATTTGCTTCCGCGTAAAACTAGACCCGAAAGAATACTACGATTACCAAACTGCAAATATTTATACAATTTAGTGAAGAACTAAGTCAAGGCCGTATGATTTTGTGTTGGAAACTTCTGTATAATTTACAGGATTATGAAACTGTTCTCAGTCATGAATCTAGAGACACTTAATAAACAGATGGACATGTACATTCTAACTGTAAGTGTATAGGAGGTTTAAAAAAAAACTTCTTTCAGACGAGTGTCAATGCCAAAACTGCAATAAATATAAGTTAGTATAGTGGTAAGCACCACCGTGGCGGTGGGAGATGTGATATATTCATTTCTACAGGGTCATGCCATTGTAAACTTTCCTAATTGCGGCTATTCTTCCCAAGAGACATTTCTTGAACTCACTCTGCAAAGAAACTTGCTTTCCTTGGCTGACATTGGCGGGGGAAAATTGATTCTTCCCAAGTCGTTGACATTAGTTGAAATGAAGGAAGGCGGTCATATCATCTACCCAAAGTTATAAACCAGCACGTGTGCAAATAAAAGTGGATAGCGTCATTTTTCCTAAGGTATATTGTCAGTTGACTTGGCGATTACATGTCTCTGAAACTGCTGTTCTCTTTGACTTAGGTCCAGACCAGTTGACTTTAGCCACAAGAGATGAAAACAGGAGATGAATGACAATGCTGAAGATACAGACAAGGAGGTGATGTGAATGCTGTAGTAGTGGTGGTGATAATGGTGGTGGTGGTATTATTATTATTATTTTTATTATTTTATTATTATTATTATTATTATTATTATTATTATTATTATTATTATTAGTAGTAGTAGTAGTAGTAGTAGTAGTAATAGTAGTAGTAGTAGTAGTAGTAGTAGCAGTAGTAGTAGTAGTAGTAGTAGAAGTAGTAGCAGAAGCAGCAGCAGCAGTAGCAGTAGTTGATGTTGTTTTTATTAGTACAGTAGTACGAAACAGAAGAAGAAAAGTACAAGTAGTAATAGTAATAGATGTTGTTGCAGTAAAAGAAGGTGGTGGCGGCGGTGGTGGTTGTAGTAGTAGCAGCAGCAGCAGAAGTAGTAGTTGTAGAAGTATTTGTTGTTGTTGTCGTCGTTGTTGTTGTTGAAGAGACGAAGAGGAAAAAAGAAACAACAAGAACAAGAACAAGAACAAGAACAGAAAACCAGAACAAGAACAAGAAAATTAGTAGTTGTAGTAGCTGTTGTTGTTGTTTGACTAAGAAAGTAAGTAGCAGTAGAAGAAGTTGTAGTGGTAGTAGGAGGATAAGGAGGATAAGGAGGAGAAAGAGGAGAGGAGGAGGAGAACGAGAAACTCGAGAAATCTTAACCGGAAATAGTGAACTCATATTAATATTAAGCGCAAAATAAGAGAATCAGAAACGAGATCGAAAAGTTATAAAGTCAGGAGAAATATAAATAAATTAAAATAATGAAACCAAAAGAAACCAGAACGATGAAAAGGAGAAGAAAGAAGGCCAGAAAGTTTAATTTCCAACCAAACACATTACTAAACTATTGAACCCTATACCTATGCTGTCCTTTCCTTCTCACAAGTATAGCTAAAATAGATCGTTTAAGAAACATCTCCGGGCCATTACTCATTGTTATATTTTAAAAAAAAATATTTAAAAAACCACAGACGGTCTCTCAAGTTAATTTTAAAAAGGAATTGTAAATCAAATGTTTGACAATATGGCGGCCTAATGCTCATTGAGCCGATCTGAAAGCAAATATCCATTAGCTGGGAGCATTGATATCACTGAGATGGTAGTCATCTTGTTTGAAATCCCAGTATGGTTTCAGTTCGGTAAAATACACAACTATTATGTTTGTGTTTGCTATACATGTTAAAAAAAAGTTGTTAAAAGTTTTAATATTGTCAAACAAGAAACAACAGTATGTGCTCTATCCACGGTCGTAATAATGAAGGTAAAAACTCTTTTCTGTCGGCGGTGAATGAGGCATGTGTCGCTAGACACGTACTTGCACAAACTAATAGGTCCTCGATGAATCATGCAGTTAATATTAGGCTGGCCACCTTCACTTTCGAGAACATTTCCACGTGGTCATTTTAGGGTGGATCGACATGATAGCCAAGACTTGATTTGGATTCGATCCCAAGAACTACAGTCCAGCAAGTGAACGTGTAGCTACTCGACAATCAGCGGTTCTCAAATAGAGATTGGCTCGCCTGGATATACAAACCTCCTGCTGTCTGTAACACTAGTTCGGAATGAGGAAACCAGACTCTTCCACCGTATAGTGAGCGTTGTCTCCGAAACCCCAGCGAATCGCATTTCTTTAGAAGACCGGATAATGGTAAAGGTAAAGGTAGTCGGGAGATGTGAACCATCTTCATTGCACACGGTTATAAACTATAAGTGTTCTGCCACTAGTACGGACAGCTGATAAGAATTGTCCGCCTGTGACGCCGTTCGCACGTAACTCTGTAGCTACAGCGACGTTCCTCCATTTACCTCAGAGTGTCAACTCTGGTACCCATTTCCTAGAGGCTGGGTGAACCACGGGAGCCGCCCGTTTTCGAACACCGACCGTGGGCTGCAGCGAGTCGCAGCTGGATATGAAAGCGAGCTTCTTATCAACTGCACTAACGCGGCCCTGAGGAAGAAGGCCGGATGCAGGAATCGAACCCAGGTGCGTCTATGCTTGTGTAACAAGCTTAATAAACTGTAAATCATAGAATGGAGACTTCAAATGGTTGTCTTCACCGCACAACTACCAGCATAAATGTAGCCAGTTCTAGCATCATATACACACTGCAGCGCTGGCGGAAAAAGGTCATTTACTTTACTTATAAGCTCAACTGTAGATACAACACAAATATAATCGGTTACGTGAATATCACTCAGAATGAGAACTTTGCACCGCTAATCACAGTCAAATACGTCAGAGAATGCAAATATCTAGGAAACATATTGACAGAAGATGGGAGACTCGATGTAGAGGCAGAAACCAGAGTACAGAAGGCGAATGTTGTCCCTAGTCTGACTGCTTAGACACTTAAATGTCTCCCTCTAGTTCCTCTAGTCTGCGTCTGTGGCTTAGGCGTTACGAACGTGCTTTGTAATGCCGGGGTGCCGGGTTCGATCCCAGCTGCGGGCCTTGCGCCTTGCGTTGGTTTCGACAGTGGTATCGAGAAGCCGACCATCCAGGAAGAAATGACAAACTACTGGACGTAAACTTGCCTAGAAAAACCACAACATCCATAAAATGCTGGGGTTGGTTCTACAACGTCCTGTAAAGGATACGCAACTAACTTGAACTTAGTCCCTCTAGCGAAAAAAGGAAAATATTATTAACATCGCTATACCTACATTACGCTATCAGTGTCCAACATAGACAATAAATAGAGCACTAGAACATAAAATAACTACCCGAAAAAGGTACTGTCTCCGTAAGGTCACTACCAATACCAAAAAAGACATCATTAGAGAGAAAGGTTGTTAGCAGCAGAACATCTGGGAAGGGTACAAGAAAAGAAAGAGATAAATAGTGTTGTTGGAACCTTCAGACGATGAACAAATCCATCACGTAAACCACCCGAGCAGCACAAGACAAATACAGAAAACTGACAATGAGCTACTGCCTGATATCAGTGAGACGACAACAGAAGAAGAAGATACAGGTAATCAGGTAGTAACAGTTCCAACTCATAACTCCGTTGTTACTCCGTTCCTGGGCCTACGAAAACCACACAGTATGTCAAAAACACTGTCCCTTGTGAAAAACAACGGACACAAACTGCAGTCTCATCAAATCCAATAGTATACACATGCATTAAATGCACAAGGTACACGTCAAAAGTAGTCAAGGTAAAAGCAACAGTTATAACAAATCATTAATCGCACACGTAATTAATTGCATAAGGTACCACCAGCTCTTTGTCAATAGGCTATTCACAATTTCCGAATCTGCTGTACATACATATAACGCAGTTTTCTCTTATTCATGACATAACCAAACAATGATTGTCTCCTTCTCATGTGGAGCAATAAGATATCTTCGTGCCAACTCATGCGAAGCTATAGCTAACCTTCTCTTCTACTGGTTACCGTGGTAGTTACTAGACGCTCGTGTCCTAAAATGATGGTCCTCATTTAAATCCACATGAGAACGGAATTATTTCGTTATTGACCTTGGCTCCGATATTGCCTAGCCTAAAATATGTACGTGGTAATGTCCAAGGAAGTAAAGGTGACCGGTGTGATGTTGACCACATTTAGGTCCGATTGTTCTATACAAATATAAATTTAGCACCATATACCTGAAATATCACTTTACTTAGAATAATGTTGAAATGTCGGTTATGCTGTAGGGCCATCCACATTGTATCTCTGAATCAACTCGTGACAAGCGATCTTCTTCTGCAACTTTAGTTCTTAACAGAGTAAGTGGCACCTTGCGAAGTTATTTACAGCTAGACTGCGATATCTGAGCCCGTTGGATCAACTATCTGATTTCCGAAAACACCTAATTTGTCGCCTTTTACTACGTGAGAGGTAATGAAGCAGACAGACGCCACAGATACAATTATTGTAATTATTATTACTGCGTAGTTCAACTAGGTCCGTAAAGTCCCACCCCACTCACAAAGAAATATAGTTTAAGGGGCTTGGAGGTACTCACGCCTTGCTTAACTGTGCAATTATTTTTGTTTTTATTATTAGTAGTATTATTATTATTGCGCGAGTGAGAAAAGTGAAACTCTTTGAGGCCCCGCCATTAAGCATTATTGGGAATGGGCTGCAAGGGGTGGGTGGGGACCTCAAGGGACTTGAGACTAGTTGAATTATTCAATAATAATAATAATAATTATGTGCTGAATGGCAAAAAAAAATTTGCAAATAATATTAAATCTATAATCAAATCATGTCATAGTTTTTTTTTTTTTTAAATGCTTCTTTGAACTGCAGGCAGGAGAAGCCGAAAAATAACAATTAAAACAAGACACCAACACACTTAAGCAACAACAGTCTCATAAATATAGTCGAAAGTTAACGGGCAATGGATAAGTGAACTAACGACAACCTGATTAAAACACGTCGTCTCTGAAGAAAAAAAAAATAGAACTCTTTAGAGAATCTTGGAAAACAACACAGAAGCCAAGACAATAAAAAGAACTCAATAATTTTCCGTAATTATGGTAGCGTGAATAAATCAGGACCCAGCTGTCACGGCACGAACTATGCGCAGTCTCCAGGATTGTCAAACTTCATCTTCCTACTCGTTTAGACGTTAGCTAGGTTTTACCACGTCTCACCAACCGAACTGAATGGCTTCCCCGTTTGATAATTCCAGAACACAACTGTAATTACACTGCTAGACAGACTGATATATAGGTAATATTTCTGACAACTAGACAGACTTAGAGATGCCAGATAGGTAGGTCAGCTGAGAAGCAGGCATTTGGATGGTCCATTGGATAGGTGGGGTCAATGAAGAGGGATGAATGAATAAAGACATTGATTGAGTTACATATATAGATAGTGATATAGAGCTAAATGGTAAAAAGACAGACAATGAGGCAGAGAAATAGCACTAGGCTGCTGATGAGCTGATATAATGAGAACCTAATGAAGAATGGACAGATGGACAGACGAACGAAAATGCAGCCATGTATCAAGGCATTAGAAATTTGGTAACACGTCATGGAGGTAGGAAGAAAAGTGTCCAGACAGATTAGACAGATTAGACAGACAGACAGATTAGACAGATTAGACAGACAGACAGATTAGACAGATTAGACAGACAGACAGATTAGACAGATTAGACAGATTAGACAGATTAGACAGATTAGACAGACAGATTAGACAGATTAGACAGATTAGACAGACAGGACAGATTAGACAGACAGGACAGATTAGACAGACAGGACAGACAGGACAGACAGGACAGATTAGACAGACAGGACAGATTAGACAGATTAGACAGATTAGACAGACAGGACAGATTAGACAGATTAGACAGATTAGACAGATTAGACAGACAGGACAGATTAGCCAGATTAGCCAGATTAGCCAGATTAGCCAGATTAGACAGATTAGACAGATTAGCCAGATTAGCCAGATTAGCCAGATTAGACAGACAGGACAGATTAGACAGACTGGACAGATTAGATAGATTAGACAGATTAGACAGACAGGACAGATTAGATAGATTAGATAGATTAGATAGATTAGATAGATTAGATAGATTAGATTAGATAGATTAGATTAGATAGATTAGATTAGATAGATTAGATAGATTAGATTAGATAGATTAGATTAGATAGATTAGATAAGATAGATAAGATAGATTAGATAAGATAAATTAGATAGATTAGATAAGATAGATAAGATAGATTAGATAAGATAGATTAGATAGATTAGATAAGATAGATTAGATAGATTAGATTAGATAGATTAGATAGATTACATAGATTAGATTACATAGATTAGATTACATAGATTACATAGATTAGATAGATTAGATTAGATAGATTAGATTAGATAGATTAGATTAGATAGATTAGATTAGATAGATTAGATAGATTAGATAGATTACATAGATTAGATTAGATAGATTAGATAGATTAGATTAGATAGATTAGATAGATTAGATTAGATAGATTAGATTAGATAGATTAGATTAGATAGATTAGATAGATTAGATAAGATAGATAAGATAGATAAGATAGATAGATAAGATAGATAGATAGATAGATAGATAAGATAGATAGATAAGATAGATAGATAGATAGATAGATAAGATAGATAGATAGATAGATAGATAGATAGATAGATAGATAGATAGATAGATAGATAGATAGATAGATAGATAGATAGATAGATAGATAGATAGATAGATAGATAAGATAGATAGATAAGATAGATAGATAGATAGATAGATAGATAGATAGATTAGATAGATAAGATAGATTAGATAGATAAGATAGATTAGATAGATAAGATAGATAAGATAGATAGATAGATAAGATAGATAAGATAGATAAGATAGATAGATAAGATAGATAGATAGATAGATAGATAGATAGATAGATAGATAGATAGATAGATAGATAGATAGATAGATAGATAGATAGATAGATAGATAGATAGATAGATAGATAGATAGATAGATAGATAGAGACAGACGTACAGATAGACAGATTAGCCAGATTAGCCAGATTAGACAGATTAGACAGATTAGCCAGATTAGACAGATTAGACAGACAGGACAGATTAGACAGACAGGACAGATTAGACAGACAGGACAGATTAGACAGACAGGACAGATTAGACAGACAGGACAGATTAGATAGATTAGATAGATTAGATAGATTAGACAGACAGGACAGATTAGACAGACAGGACAGATTAGATAGATTAGATTAGATAGATTAGATTAGATAGATTAGATTAGATAGATTAGATTAGATAGATTAGATTAGATAGATTAGATTAGATAGATTAGATTAGATAGATTAGATAGATTAGATAGATTAGATTACATAGATTAGATTAGATAGATTAGATAGATTAGATTAGATAGATTAGATTAGATAGATTAGATTAGATAGATTAGATAGATTAGATAGATTAGATAAGATAGATTAGATAAGATAGATTAGATAAGATAGATAAGATAGATAGATAAGATAGATTAGATAAGATAGATAAGATAGATAGATAAGATAGATAAGATAGATAGATAGATAGATAGATAGATAGATAGATAGATAGATAGATAGATAGATAGATAGATAGATAGATAGATAGATAGATAGATAGATAGATAGATAGATAGATAGATAGATAGATAGATAGATAGATAGATAGATAGATAGATAGATAGATAGATAGATAGAACAGATAGATAGATAGATAGATATAGATAGATAGATAGATAGATAGATAGATAGATAGATAGATAGATAGATAGATAGATAGATAGATAGATAGATAGATAGATAAATAGATAGTAGATAGATATAGATAGATAGATAGATAGATAGATAGATAGATAGATAGATAGATAGATAGATAGATAGATAGATAGATAGATAGATAGATAGATAGATAGATTAGATAGATAGATAGATAGATAGATAAGATAAGATAGATAGATAGATAGATAGATAAGATAGATAGATAGATAGATAGATAGATAGATAGATAGATAGATAGATAGATAGATAGATAGATAGATAGATAGATAGATAGATAGATAGATAGATAGATAGATAGATAGATAGATAGATAGATAGATAGATAGATAGATAGATAGATAGATAGATAGAGACAGACGTACAGATAGACAGATAGGCATAAAGGGAAGTAGGTAGGTAAATAGGAACTATGTCGTTAGAAAAAAAGGTAAGTATGTAGATACTTATGTTATCAGTTAAATGGGTGAGTAGGTAGATACGTATGTTATCAGTTAAATGGGTGAGTAGGTAGATACGTATGTTATCAGTTAAATGGGTGAGTCGTAGATACGTATGTTATCAGTTAAATGGGTGAGTAGGTAGATACGTATGTTATCAGTTAAATGGGTGAGTAGGTAGATACGTATGTTATCAGTTAAATGGGTGAGTAGGTAGATACGTATGTTATCAGTTAAATGGGTGAGTAGGTAGATACGTATGTTATCAGTTAAATGGGTGAGTAGGTAGATACGTATGTTATCAGTTAAATGGGTGAGTAGGTAGATACGTATGTTATCAGTTAAATGGGTGAGTAGGTAGATACGTATGTTATCAGTTAAATGGGTGAGTAGGTAGATACGTATGTTATCAGTTAAATGGGTGAGTAGGTAGATACGTATGTTATCAGTTAAATGGGTGATTAGGTAGATACGTATGTTATCAGTTAAAAGGGTGAGTAGGTAGATACGTATGTTATCAGTTTAATGGGAGAGGGGGTAGATACCTATTTTATCAGTTAAATGGGCGATTAGGTAGATAGGGAGGTAAGAGGGTACTATGCTGGTTGATTGATTGTTCGACTATAGATATCTGATATATATGCCACAAAAAAAGGTGGCAGCGGCACTTAATTTAGAAGATGCTTACAGCAGAGTGAGAGACAGTATCTTGATGAAAGCGCATATGCAGGAGGGAGTCTGTCCTTGGATGGGAAAGTGGATAACGGCTGTTTTGTATACTCGGCGGGAGCTCTCCACCTGGGTTCATGGACCTCTGAACCATGTATTATAGCTCCAGGACTATCACAGGGATATGCAATTTCACATTGTTCAATTGCTTCTACGAGCAAGTTTTCGAAACTGGAAACACCTGGAGTTGGGAGAATATTGACAATTGCAGATGATGTTCTCGTAAATGGGAAGTGTGAGATCGGGATCTAGAGAAACATTAGCGCATACAAAATGAAGCTATGCGGGTGATCCTGGAATGTACAAGAGACACCCCGATTGTGTGCCAGCGACACTTCCTTGTATTGCCAACTATTGAAGATAGGCTTAAGGTGATGAAAGCTAAGTCACAACTCGGAGTAGCTGCAGACAAAGAACACCATCTGTAAAAAGCTTTGGCTGCAGGTAAGGGTCAGAGGCTAAAAAGGGGGAAATCGTGGATGGCTCTAGCAAAAGACACAATAAGACAAGTATGCATGTTGGAGAACATTGGGTGATGAAAGGAGTGGGTCATAGTACCAGCGGAAAAGTTTGACCTGTGTGGGTTTTTGATCATTTTGGCCTGGGAGTACAGATAGTGGCCAGCGGGTGCTACAGAGGTGAAAGTCCAACAGTTGATTCACGATAATTCTCGTATAAATGATCTGATTATCTATACACATGGTTTGGTGCTGAGAGGTAGGAGAAGTGCCCGGAGGTTCGTAACAAATGCCAATAGAACATCTTGAGTGCAGAAGAGCCTAGCAAACGTTACCACATCATTTAGCATGAGAATGGAGGTGGAGGCGGTAACTGCAGCTCTCCAGTGGCTAGAGAACAAGATGCATACACATGTCGCAATTGTAACAGACTCTGAAAGCATGCTGAGAACGATGAAGACAGGATTGCTTCGAGCAGAGCGGCAAGCTTTACTGGGAAAGTCACGGGTTAGTTAGTTAGTCTTTCCTCTTGTGTCGAGTGCGGCACATAGGGCAGAGGTCGCGACTCTCCATGCACGGCGGTCCGTTGCAATCCGTTGTAGGTCTTGGATGTTTGAGTGGCCCATGAGCGAGCCTTCCCTGATGATAGTTCTACGTAGGGTTTCTCTTGGTCTTCCACGAGATCTTTTCCCCTGTGGTGTCCAAATGAGGGCTTGGTAAGGAAGTCTTGATTTATCCATTCTAAGGGCGTGGCCGACATAGTTCCAGCGGCGTTTTCGTATAAAATTAGACACATACTCTTGCCTGGATTCTTGCCTTATTTGTGTATTGGTTCGGAAATCTGACCATTTGAAATTTTGGAATTTAACAGATTAGAACGAATCATCGTGCAGTTAGAGTCAGAAATCTGATTCTATAACAATTGGTGGTTTTGCAGTGACAGCTTGTCGGACCGTCGATCAACCGATATGCGCCGAGCTAGAGAGAAACACGTCCCGCCATCTTGACACAAACCGGAACGAGTAGTGAGCATAAATAGATCTTTTATCCAGGCTATGTCGAAGTGGTGAGGAATGGACAGGCAGACAGACTGGCTGGATCTGCACCACTGGGTGGTGAAATGATACATGACAAGGCACATTTTGTCCATGCCCTTTGGGAACAAGCAAAAGAGTCAGACAAGAAACAAGATTATTATGGCGTGGAGAGAATGGGGAACCTGTGTGTGACCAAAGGGTCTGGCCAGCTCACTACTATCAGGTGAAATGCAAGACGAATATATAACCAGATTGGCATCGGTACCATTAGTATTGAAACTCTGCGCTGTCTGCTGAAAATGAGGAATGAGCACGCATGGGAATGTCCTGAGTGTTGTGAAGTCAATTCTTAACTCAGCTCAGCTCAAATTAACTATGGATATATGAGAAAAAAAAAACATTAATTTGACCTGTTTTTTGAAAAGTCTGAAATGGTTTAGTATAAGATCTGGGTGACGAGGAATGCGGTCCTGGCACCGCAGATTGCCACTCTCTATTTCTTTAGTACGCAGCATTACGCCCTAAGGATAGGAATTCTCATCATGAAGTGCCTTGCCGACTGGCGTGTGCGATCATGTCTCTGCACAATCTGCGATCCGCAACTGCATGTATCAGTTCGTGTGTTGACAACCCTTCAGACCATAATAAAAGGATGTCAAGAATCTGTCACTATCTTAAGTTCAAATCTCCCAAAAATTCCCAGAGAAGGGTACCGAAATTAGCGAGGCTGACGTTCAAGAATTTCACCGGAGAATTAATGAGCAAATGTTTCCGCACAAGCTGATTGTGCACCAAAACCGTGTCTACACAGAATATGAAAGAGAGGAGGAAAGCCTAACACCTGGGGAATACCAAGCCAGACAAGACTGGTTCCTCCAACTCTTCAAAGAAATGAAAACAGCCGTCACGCGACATTTCGATCAGGAAACACAAAAGCAACGCCAGACGCCAAGAAAACCCCAAAAATACACACCAGGCAGAAGAAACCACTACCAGCACTAGAAACAAGAACCAAAAGAAACCAGTCAAGCCGCCATGACAGCCCAACTAACCAGCTACTGAAGACCAAGCCCTTCCCGTTCCAGACCGCCCCAGACAAAAAAATCGCAGTCCTTTTCAGGGCTGCCAGTTCAACTCCCAAAAAAACTGGAAAACCACCGCCAAGCCTGAACGGGCAGACATGATGTAGCAGCAAAAAATCTAACTTAGACGAAACTGATCGCCACACAGAATCGAATTTAGTCAGATAGCAAAGAAACAGTAATCGATAAAGCAGGCCTTCGGGCAGCAGAAAGAGGACAAAATTTGACATTTTTGTTTGGTTTCACGATTACGATTACGATGTCATTGTCTTACTCTGTCTCCCTTTCCACCAATTGTTCTAGTGGTTACAGTATGCTCCAGTTTGTCTCTTTTCATAACATGACTAAAACATTGTGAGTGTGTCACTCTGATATCTGTGAGAAGTTAGCTTCGAGCCCTCGCCGCTTTAAAAAAACGGACTGCCCGACTGACGATGTTTAGTTGTTCCCAGATCGACCTCAATGCCTAAGTTACTTGTTAGAAAAATCTTAATCCCAAGACCTTCAGACGGGAGACTGGGCCTCTAGAACAGTTGTCTCCAAAATTTTACTCAGGTGGCGCCTCCCTTGAATGTATGGCAAATCCCGCCCCTCCCCCACCCCCCGCTCCACTACCGTTCCCAACATTACAAAATTTGATTTTAAAAGCAAGGGAGGTGAATTTGTTCCTCAAATATAATTAAATGATTGTTTTCACATTTAATTAGCTGTTTGCTGGTAGATATTTTAAAAACAAAACTGCTCAAGGAAATCAAATCTGCCTTGGCTTGTTGTTTTATAAATAGTTTCAACCATATTTTATTTATTATTATACTTGAACCAAATATTAGCAACGCTGCTTGAACCCCCCACCCCCTCCCCTCTAGGGGGTGCGACGAACCCAAGTGGAGCCCACTACTTTAGAAGTTACATCAACTCGTCTCTCCATGAGATGTAGGCGAAGACACTAAAAACGAGAACGTCTCTACATGGCTTCTGTGGTTTAAAGCCCCCTTACAAATATCATAGAAGCGCCAACAGACTAAGTTTCCAGCGGCTCAAAGCTAAAAACATCAAAACGACAATTTGCTTCTTAAGTTTTATGATTTTCTCCGTATGTTACTTCTCTTTCTTTCCACCTGTTTCACATTTGCTTCTGCTGTCCTGTATTTGGTCCTGCTCCTCTACCTGGTCCTGCTCCTGTACCTGGTCCTGCTCCTGTTTCTAGTCCTGCTCCTGTTTCTAGTCCTGCTCCTGTACCTGGTCCTGCTCCTGTATCTTGTCCTACTCCTGTACCTGGTTCTGCTCCTGTATCTGGTCCTGCTTTTGTATCTGGTCCTGCTTTTGTATCTGATCCTGCTTTTGTATCTGGTCCTGCTCCTGTACCTGGTCCTGCTCCTGTATCTTGTCCTGCTCTTGTACCTGGTCCTGCTCCTGTACCTGGCCCTGCTTCTGTATCTGGTCCTGCTCCTGTACCTGATCCTGCTTTTGTATCTGGTCCTGCTCCTGTACCTGGTCCTGCTCCTGTATCTTGTCCTACTCCTGTACCTGGTCCTGCTCCTGTACCTGGTCCTGCTCCTGTATCTGGTCTTGCTTTTGTATCTGGTCCTGCTTTTGTATCTGGTCCTGCTTTTGTATTTGGTCCTGCTCCTACATCTGCTCTTGCTCCTACACCTGGTCCTGCTCTTTCATCTCATCTTTTTGCTGCACATGTCTCAGCTCTTGCAAGTAATCATACTTTTGCATCTGTTCCTGATGCAGAAACAGGGCATAACATAAACATTTTAACATTGATACTTTGGAACTAGAATTCTGAGCTAGCTGCTGAAGATAAGACTAATTGTCACTAGTACTGTGATGTCGATTCTTTTTCTCGTCTGCTTCCTATTTTTCTGCGTTTGACCTTAAAAGCGCTGTTGATGCAGTGTGTAGTAGTAGTTCATAGCTAGAGTGCAATATCTGAGACTACCTACCCCCACACTCGATGTCGGACATTTTAGGTGTACCGAAGAAGGGTGGGGTAATATCGTGAATACAGTGATTTCCGTTCACTTATTAATTAATTGAATATTTAATAAATTATTATAATTATTATGTTTACTTTCCCCTATCAGTTAAGCCAGTATAGAGATTGTGGCTAACTTCCTTGTGTTAATTCTACCCTAAAATTATCACAACTAACGTCACTGCACTATTGGCATTCCCACACGTGTTAGTGCTCCGATGCAGTAGCCATTCTAGAGTATCTCTACTGACTGTTCAGAATTAAGTAAGTACACAATCCTGTTTTCACTACAGTGGCGAATTGGGCTCAGGACGTTCGACTCATATTTTTTTTAAAGAGGAATATACCCTTGATGTGGTAAACACACACAGTCCGCCTTTACCTTCCAGAAATGTACCTGGTTTCCACGCAAGACAAACCATTCGCAGCTGAAATCGAACCTAGCACCCTGGCATTACGTAGCCCGTTCGCTACGCCTAAGTCACAAACGGCGACATATCCTTTTGTGAACCGACGTTTGTTTTACTAATATAACATTATGCTAGTTTCCGACGTAACAAGGGATTGATGATAAACTTGTGACGAGAACTTGAATGTGACATGACAGCGACAGACAGAAAGAATACAACATCAACAAATCTGCCTCATAAAACGTGAAGGAAAACGATACAAACAATACTGAAAGAGAGCAAGCATCAGATGGATATAGACTGTCGATAAAAAGAATTGTTTGCAAAGAATAAACATAATTAGTCAGAGGAAAGAAAGAAAGACCTAATTTCATAATGAATGCGTAAGTGAACGAATGGATAGATGCCTTTTTTAGAGAAAGAAAGTCAGAATGAAGGAGAGGCAGGAAGACAGTCAGAAAATATGAATGAAGAAAATAATGAACGAATGAATCAATCAATAAATAAATCAATGAATGAATGAAATTAGCCCCTAAAATTATGTGGTTATATATTTGCTTCACAAATAGTATTCGGAAGAAGCAAAGAAAGCGCACACAAATTTAAATAATGATAAAAAACATTAAACACACTATAGATAGATGTCTTCACCGCTCTATTTAAAAACAAAATCATTTTAAAGCAAAATTTATTTCTCTTATTAAGCATTTCATGCAATGCTATTGTAAACCATCCTTATACAGAACAGATGTAATAGGCTAGTTTCATACGTATAGGGTCAATGAAAACCTGAGAACAGTTCTTGTCTGAAACATAACAGCAGCAAGAAGTAAAAACATAACAACATAAAGAAGTCAGTCAGGTGATTCTCGAAAGGAAACAACTTTAAACTATCTGTTAAATTAAGAACCTTTGCGGAAAGATAGATCCTCGTTACAGAGGATTCACCTCCGCTGATGTCACGCAGTCTTCGCGTCCTGACTTCCGGTGGTGACAGACAGGTCCAGACATCAACGCTGGGAAAATAGAAGAATGTAAGGTTAAAAACACACACACGCACATACACACTTAGACACGCAGACGTTTATGGAGGACAGTTACTGTATCGGAGGACTGAGTATGCACGGGAATACAACATTTGCAGTGGCGTCCAATGTGGTAACATCAGAGACGTTGGCTATAGAACCTGTAGTTCGAAACCCTTAAAATCCACCCCTCCCCCCCCCCCACCCTCCCCCATATATGTACTTTATAAGTACTTCTTTTTGTTTCCAAATACGTCATTATAATTTTTTTCTGTCAGCACTTACAAATAAACACATCTCACACACACACACACACACACACACACACACACACATACACACACGTACTCGCACACATGTGCCCACAGACAACAAAGAAGTAGTTCCGTTATTTATCCATCACTCGCTACCAGGTCGATCAGACAAACAAGTTTTTTTTTAAAAACATGTCTGGACTCTAGACGGAAATTTTATGATTAACAAAGTGCAAGTAAACTCGTTTAATACCTCTGTGTGTGTGTGGGTGGGTGTGTATATAGTGCGTTTGTGTATGTGTTTATGATATGTGTGTGTGTGAGTTATGTGATCTGTTTTTATATCGTTGTCTTTGGCACTGCTGTTCTGTTTCTCTAGACTTCTGCTGCGTCTTGCGTCTGTTGTGGAAGCATTTAAACTTGATGATGCCAAAAATAGAGACAGATATTATATTTTCATGTCTGCACTCTTGGAAAATTGGGTTTATCCCTGGCTTGTGAATTGCATAGCATATATCCTGCCTTCACGTAAGGTTGACCTTCGCCTGAGTACATGGGCCTCAGAACCATGTAATATAGTGGGACTACCACAGGGTTCTGCAACTTCACCGGTGCTCTTTAATGTGTATACAGGCAAGATTACATAACTAGAAGCACAAGGTGTTGGAAGGATATTGACATTTGCTAATAATGTTGTTGCATATAGGCAAGGTTATGCTGGACAACGGATAGCTCAAGACCTGCAGGCAACTGAAAACGAAGTGACTGACTAGTGTGCAAAACTAGGGCTATCTTCAAATCAGAAAAGGCAGCTGTTTTGTTGTGCTCTATGGACAGTAGAATTGTAAGAGCTGATTTTCTAAGCCTCACAGTTAATAACAGTAACATCAAAAGAGAAATTAAACTGAGGTAACTGGGTATCACTTTCGATAGAAGCCTGTTCTATAGGGATCACGTGGAGGCAGTAGTAAAATGCCAAAAAAGGACTCAATGCACTTAAGATTATGGCAGCAATGGACATGGAACAAAGAATGCTGTTCACAGTGTTCCATCATGTGATACTATCGGTGATAGATTATGGACTTGGAATGCTTACCATATCGAACGCATACAGAATGAAGCCATGCGGGTAATTCTGGGAAGTACAAGAGATACCCAGATAGTATGTATGCAATATATGCTTGCACTGCCTTCTGTTGCTGACAGGCTTAAAGTTTTGCAGGCAAGGTCATATCTCAGAGTAGCAGCAGGCAGGAAGCACCTCCTGCATGAAGCCCTGGTAGAGCTAAGGGTCACAGACTGAAAAGAGGAAGTTCTCGGATAGCTCAAGTTGAAGACACAATCAGACATGTGTCCAGGCTTAATACTTTTGAGCGAGGAGATAAGTGGGTTAAGGTGTGCGAAACCAAAATTATACCTACAGAGCTTATTCTAAACCCATAATCTTCGCAATTATAACACATTTCAGACTTGTGTAGGGTTCTAACGACGTTAGGTCGTGAGTGCAAAGACTGGCCAGCTGGTGCTGCAGATTCAGAAGTTCAACAAAATATTCATGACAATTTCCGCAGAAGTGATGTGATTATCTATACAGATGGATCTGTGTTGAGAGGCAGACGAAGTACATGGGGTTTCATAGCAAAGGCGAATGGACGTCGCCTAGTGTCATATCACAACGTCTAGTTTGAGAATGGAGGTGAGGTAGTCATTGCTTTCCTCTGGCTTAAGGATCAGCTGTACACACATGCTGTGATTCAACTGACTCAAAGAGCATTTTGGGAAAGGTGAAAACAGGCATGCTTCGTGCAGAGTGGCAAGCATCACTTCAGAGGTCCCAGGTCCCAGCATCCTTTGGATATTTTTCTTCAGGTCATGCCGCTGTTCTAGGAAATGAGCAGGCAGTCAGACTGGCTGGCTCTGCTAGACTTAGTAGTAAACTGATGTATGACAAGTTAGATATTGTGAGGACCCTTTGGGAGCGAGTGAACAGTGCGAAGGCACAGATAGATCATTACCGTCTAAGGAGAATGGCGCTGCGAGGAGTTAACCAGGGGATCTGGCCGACGCTTAACACTTAGGGAAAGGTTGAGACGGATATACCATCAGACCGTTACTGGTACAATCGGAATTGAAACTCTTCGCTTGCTGCTGAAGATGGGTACTGAGCACTTATGGGAGTGTTCCGAGTGATGTGATGTCATTCCTATTTCAACATTCAAAATTGTGCGTCTGTCAGACTACTTTTTTTTGTCTTTTATTTTCTTTGTGTGTGAATTTTTGGCTAACATGGGCAAAAATGAGCAATAGGGAAAAAGAAAAGTATTGTCTTTAAAGAAAAGGAATGGTTAAACGAACTTTTAAGAACGTTCCATTCGGGAGACCAAGGTTCGAAATAAGTGTAGGGTAATGGCTTTTTTTCCCTCTTTGATCCGAGGCGAAAGTAAAGTTCTAACCTGCAGTTTGTTGCGACTGAACTAGTGAAAGTTAGTTGCGTATCCTTTACATGACATTGCAGAACCAACTTCAGCATTTTCTTGTTTTGTTTGTTTCTTTTTGTTTTATTAGTAAGGCGGCTGTTTCTCCTCGGGTTCCGTTCAGCATGGTCCTTAAAGGTAGTAAATACACTTAGTAATAATATTTATAAAGATAAGGACCTAATTCACATCACCGTTTAATTCCGTATAGTTACTTCTTTAGCAATAGAGAGGTCGCTCGCTAACCATTTGTCAAACACAGCAGGAGATTATGCAGCTCCAACAACGACGCCAAAATATCTTACAAAGGGCATGAATATGTATACCGAAATGGCGGATTTGAAACAACCACAACATTCAGAACAACAGGGTGGACAGATAACGCTATGTGGCGTTGGTATTCATGTCTAGTCATTACCCTCTATCTCATGTACTTCTTCCATGTTCTGATGTCAAACTCACTCTATTTAAAAACAAAATTTAGAAAAAACTGCAATAATAATAATATATGTGACTTGAAGAAAGAAGAAAAAGAAATGATGCAGGAATAATAGGAAAGAAAAAATCAAAATGGAGGAAAAAAAGAACAAAATCCGCGAAAAACAGATTAATGTCAGAAGGAAAAACGCCGTTGAAAACGACTGAAAAACAATGTTTAAAAATAACACAATATCGGGAGTTTAAAAAAAAAACATAAAAAGAAAAACATAGTACATAAAACTACTCATAATCAAAGAGAAACTGATAGAAACATCCAATAAAAAATTAAATTGCATTAACGGGGATACGAAGAAAAACAAAAACCTGTTAGAACCACACACACATACAAACACAACACACACACACACGCACAGACAAGTCAAAAAGGTCACTTCAACAGACAACGTCTACGTGATTTTGAAAGACACAAATAAAAACAGACAGAATTAAAGATAGAAAGACAGATATGAGAGCAAGATAATGACATACCTTAAGGGAAAAAAAAAAACCCCAGATAGAATGCAAGAGTGACAGTAGAAAATATAGAAAGACAGACTAAACTAATGAAGATCGGCAAAGGGGTAGAAAGTAGAACGACAGAAACGAAGTCAGGTAAACGTAAAGAAAAAGAAAGAAAGAAAGAAAGAAAGAAAAAGGAAAGAAAACTGTTTTCACAAGAACAATGAAACTACCAAGAATAACAAACTAAAAAAAGGAAAGACAAATGGTTGAAATAATGGCAACATAAAAATTGTGTGTGTTTGGGGAGATAAAAAAGATTCTATACAAAAAAATGAAAAAATCGTGAAAATAGATTCAATACATGGCTTAAAAATAAAAAGCAGCAAGTTAAAAAGAAAAAAAAACGACTACAACAGAAGTAAATTTAGACAAACTGAAACACACTACAAGCAACAACTATGTAAGAGAGAGTGAAGGAAGGAGAGAAACAGAAAGAAATAAACAGAAGAAAAAGTCCGCCTCTATGACAGAAAGATATTCTTAACAAAAGAAAAAAAGAGAAATTCTGCCAAACTGAAAGATATGCAAAAGAACAAAATAAAAAATAATATCAAGACAACCAGGGAGAGAGGCATGCAGGTAGAGGGACCAGAAAAGAAAGATCAAACAAAGAATTAAAAAAGATAGAGAGAAAGAACAAAAAACGAAAGAAAAAAGGAAAGCAAGAAAAAAGAAAGAAAGAAAGAAAAAAAGAAACAAAGAAACAAAGAAACAAAGAAACAAAGAAACAAAGAAAGAAAGAAACAAAGACTGAAAGAAAGAAAGACTGAAAGAAAGAAAGAAAGAAAGAAAGAAAGAAAGAAAGAAAGAAAGAAAGAAAGAAAGAAAGAAAGAAAGAACTAAAGAAAGATTAAAGAGCAAAAATAGACAGGAAACCTATCATGACAGGGAAATGAGAGAAATAAAACAAACAAAGAGGGAAAAAAAGAGAAAGTCATAAACAGAAAACCTCTGTCAGAAACGACACTACAAGAAAGGTTGCCCATTCGTTGTGCTCTAAAGCAGTAATATCTGGTCATCTATCAAGATTGCCATCTACCCATTAGCTCACACCTCGCACGTATTGAGCCGTAATCTGACGATTTTTCCCGGTATGACAAACGGGCTTGGAAATCTTTAAGTGAACGCTGGAAAATGTATGGTTTCTGGGTTTGGTCATGTTCTTGAATAAATCAGTTCTCGTTATGCCTAGTGGTACATAAGGCTTCAGAGAGGACTTTCCATACTTTCCTGTCCTGTGCAATATGCAGTCCAGTCAAAGATACGGCACTCAGGTCACTTTCCATCGTTCGTCTCCATGTTGTTTTTGGGCGCTCCTGTTTTCTCTTTCCCACTGGTGTCCATGTGAGAGCTGTTTTGGCAGGTATATCAGGATTCATATTATGGTTTCTCCTGTACATGTTGTGGATTGTCCAAACTGTAGCACAGCTCTCTTCTGCGGTGCGTGTGTTAATGTCACACTCAGGTTCCTCTTTATGTTTGCTACAGGAGGAGTCGATTTGAAGAATATAGACTAGGAAAAGGTTGGTCGTGTCAATAGTGGTGGTGTTGATGATGATGTCTTGTTAGCTGCACGCTTCTCATGTAACTCTGAGGCTTGTATACAGAACGTCTAGAAACATCTGTTCTTGTCTGTAGTCTTTATTGTGACACTTCAGCAATGACACAAACAATATCAATAATACTTTAAATAGCGCTGTGTTCTCTCTATGGTTACATACTCTTGAGGTCGCGTTGTGTATTTTATTTCTAGTTACTTAGTTAACTGGCTCTAACATCTAACTGCCACCTAGCCTCTAGTGCTGTTTGGTACTACCATCGGACCTAGCCTGCCACAAAGAGCTATTTAGTTACTGTGCTCCCGCTTCTCCTTCTTCGTCGCTAGATCCCGGATCCGTGTCTAGTCCAGAATCTGACCCTAGTTCCTCTACCAAAGGGGGTTGAGCAATAACCATAAATTGCACTCCTCTCAATCGGAATATATATGCTCTCTCCCTGTATCATCAGTCAACACGATGGTCAAATCGTACGAGTCTCCATGCCTCATAACAATAATTCTTACTGCTGTAAACATTTGCTTCCTCTCTGGCTCTGGCCCTCTCCTGTTCTTGTCCTTCTCTGCTGCTCTCCGCTGTTCTCCTCAAAGGTTCCGGGCAAGGACTTATATAAGTATCAGTGGCTCCTTCGTAGAACCTTCTAGCCACATGTTTTGCAGGCTCTACTGCGACTTTAACTAGCCTGGCCAGTGAAAGTATTCCAACAATGTGAAAAACAACTTATTGTTTTTGTGCTGGACGGGAGAGTCACTTGATGTCTGGCCAACTGCTGGAAGCTTGGGTTAAGGACACTCTGCACTATTAACTAACATTGAGCCCAGTGAGAAGATTCTAGAAATAAGGGTGAAGGCCATGAGGGGCCTGTTGTGCAGACGGCACAACATCAAAACGCTGTATGGGTAGTGACCCAGTTACAAAACCCTGTCCACCTGCTTTCACTAATTCCAAGAATATGCAGTTTATAGTTCTGCATTTATTTAATAACTTGAGCGGTTTTGGCTGTTTCAAACATGGTTCTTACATTCCAGAAGCCAATTCTTAATTTGGTTTTGACATCCAGTTGACACCAGGAAATAATTTATGATTAGAATATTTTAGTGCAGGATCATTGTCATTATCATTATCTTGTGTCTTTAAGTCACAGGGGCCTGAAAGAGCCTGCCCTGTTCCTTAAGAGGCAGTGGAATGTTTTTCTATGTTATAGTTAATTAAACTGGGTTACAAAGAGAACTGATTGCCCGCATCAGAAAGAGACAATCTTCATTCATTGGTCATGTGATAAAAAGGTGCAAAAGTGGAGTATATCGCTACATTGCGACAATAGGAAGACTTTATGGAAATAGAGGCAGAGGGAGAGGGAGAAAAAGAAGAAAAATAAAAACATGCAGGAAGTTGTTCGACATCATAGAGGATTATCTGCATCAGAGTGGATTGAAAGTACACGAGACAAAAGGTTGTGGATATGACAACGTCTCTGTGTGGGTTCCGGGGCCCAATCATAGGGAAAACAAGAATTTACCCACTGGCTATCCAAAAGCATGTCGTAAGAGTCGACTAATTTGGAGCTTCCTTCGAAGTAGTATGCATCTGCCTGAGAGGCAAGGAACCAGCAGTCTGCACACAAATGAGTCAGATCTATAAAACGGATGCACACGCAACACTCAGGTTCTGGAGGAGGACTACAGTACATAAGTAGATGAACAACCAGAGCTTTCCGCCAGTGTTTACAGCTGGTGAACGCAAAGAAGAAAGAAAGAAGAAGAAGATGCGAAAACCAATACCACACAGCATGGACTATGAGAAGAAAAAGGTACTTTTTCTGAAGGTACTGGACACCTCGTCCTTGCCCAGTGACGTCTAAGGATCGCCGTCTGTTGATTAATCAAGAATTTTTCAACGTAGACATTTTGTAAAGTTAGAATTTGTCGATGGGTACCAGGAAATCTCGTGAGGGGTAACATGGGTACCAGGAAATATCATGAGGGATAACATCGGTACCAGGAAATATCATGAGGGTTAACATGGGTACCAGGAAATAGCATGAGGGGTAACATGGGTACCAGGAAATATCATAAGGGGTAACATGAGTACCAGGATATGTCATGAGGGATAACATGGGTACCAGGAAATATCATGAGGGGTAACATGGGTACCAGGATATGTCATGAGGGATAACATGGGTACTAGGAAATATCATGAGGGGTAACATGGGTACCAGGAAATATCATGAGGGGTAACATGGGTACCAGGAAATATCATGAGGGTTAAAGACAGCGTACTTGATGTTGACCGTATCACTCACTGAGAGTTGGTTGGTCTATACAAATGTAAATCTAGTACCATAAACCCGTTGCGTCAGAGGCGATACAGCGATCCTTTTTTTCTTACCTGTAGGACTGGCATCAACATCATCATGTAGCAGGTCTTTTGCAGAACGTCGCTCTCATCTCAGTCTGTCTGAAAGAAACTCCGTCTCTAGCCAATATCACGAGGGGTATCCAGTTCTCCCGCCTCATGCACTTTCACACTCAAGGAGTCACTTTTATCCTGTGCCCATCTTCGTGTCGGTCGACCCCTGCCCCTCCTTCATGGTACCATGCCTTCTGCTATAACTGTTTTCCAATCCGTCGTTTTCACATCCGTATGAAACCACGGGAAAGATGCATGCTCTCAAAATTCTAATGAGGAACTGGCAGTCTCTGAAATTGTTTAGAAAGTCGCGAGAACGAGAGAATAGAACCAGTGTTCAGGGTAGACAAACTGCACCAACGCATGTTCAGTTTGTCGGTGCAGAAAACATAGAGATGTGTCACTTGCACTGCTCACATAAAACACCGAGCATGTAGTTCAACAACACTGTAATCTGTATGCTGCTGACAGAGAGACCGGCTCGCCTGTTCTCACTGAGATTACATAAAAGCTGTAGGGTGCATGGTAGCCTAGAAAAAAAAAGAGGAAGAATTAAAGGGGACGAAAAAGAAGAGGAAGAGGATGAGGTTGAAGACGAGTAGAGGAGGACAGGGAAGAGGAGGCGAAAGATCAGGAAGAAACAAATGAAACCGAAGACGCGGGAAAAGAATAGGTAGAAGAAAAAAGAAAACGAGGAGGAGGAAGAAAAATAAGAAATAGAAGAAGAAGAAAAAAAGTAGAAAAAGAAAAAAGAAGAAGAAGAAGAAGAAGAAGAAGAAGAAGAAGAAGAAGAAGAAGAAGAAGAAGAAGAAGAAGAAGAAGAAGAAGAAGAAGAAGAAGAAGAAGAAGAAGAAGAGGAAAAGAAGAAGAAGAATTTTAAAAAAAGAAAAAGAAGAATGTGCTGGCTTGTTTCCTTACCAATTTTCCAGATTAATACAAAACACAGTTTCATCCTATCAGCTGCATAGAATGCACTTTGCAACAAGCAAACAGAAAAGCCAAATAAAAGGGGATCATTAGAAGTATTTGCTGTTAACGAAACAAACATATCAAGCAATAAAAGAGACTCCAGTCTGTATTTACTTTAATGTAGAATGCATTATTTGTGCGTCTGGTCATAGAACCATTTCCTTTTTTATGTTTTTTTTCTCTGATATTGACGTAAGTTCATACTTTGGCAGTCCTGGTCTTGTCCTGGACTTACTGAATAGAGTAATCTGCCAGAAAATAGAAATAATGACCAGCTTCATTTATGCAGTGGTTCTTTGATCGTTATGTTGACTGACTGTTTGGTTTGTTAGACAGATAGTTAGTTAGTGAGTTAGTTAGGGGCAGTTCAAATTTTGCGATGTACAGGTCACCCAGTTAGTGCTCCTATGCTGCGTCAGCGAAATCTACACAGAATAGTCATCGCTGTCAGTTGTAGGGCGACAACACAGACTGCACTCTAGGTTAAGACAAATGCAAAAATACGAATTACATGCATAAGGCAGTCACTACAAGTGCTAATATGAAACCTTACGACACAAGAACTGCAGTTCATCGTCAATAATAGCATCACTTACAACAAATCAGCTGCTGCATACGCAAAATGACATAAGACACAGCCGTTTTTGTGCCAGTAAATACCTGCCATTTTCCAGAGCTGATGATCTCAACACAAACGACATTGGGCACAGACGAAAAATATCCATTTCCCTTCTTGGAGATGCTAGAGATTATCAGAGACAGGTTTTAGACTCCAGGTTATAAGCTGGATTATCTTAACGGCTACCCTGGTACATCGAAAGACTCTTTAGCTTTTGCCATCTCCTTAACATAGATATCAGCGTTCCTTGGTTAGCAGTGCCAGTCATGTACTGGTAAACACGACTTCTCTACGTTCGGTGCACCTCTCGTCCTTGGATGTGCCGATCTTTACTGTCGATGATTGCATGCTGCTAGAAGTCAAAGAGATGACTTCTCAACTGCACTGGTGGAAAAACATAACACAAAAGCAAATTCTGCACAACCGACGATTGAACTCTCTCAGATTTCTTCTCAGCAGGCAAGTGTATAGCAATCTATGCCACTACGGCTGGGGAAAATGTAATGCAGTAAAAATGATACAACTATTTTGCCACTCCTATAACTCCTGACTCATGATGGGTCGTGGAAATTGCAATTTTTCCCTCTTTGGTGGTTCGCGGATCCACAGGGAACCGCTATCCCCCCCCCCTTTTTTCTTCCCCATGTGAGCTACCTAAACGCCATGTCATCCAGGAACAAAATCTCAGTCTAGACGGCAGACCAACAAGGCAGATCCCAGGTACCAGGTTCAACCTCCGAAGAGGTTATAATTAGGGCACTTGTACCGGTTTCAGCCAGCTAGGTGCAACCGAAGGCTTATTATGCGGACAAGGCCCGAGCCGCTGCAAAATGAATTATGTCTGTAAGAAAACCCAAACTTCAGGAGGAAACATTTACTAACTGCAGCGAAAGAAAGGTGATGATGATGACGATGATGATGATGATGAAAATGATGGTAATGATGATGATGATGAAAAGGATTCTCGTGGGACAATATGAATATTGCTCTAGATTGAAAAAATGTAGGGGGAAAGCCGCGAATCACAAAATAACATTAAAATGAGTGACAGAGATTTAAAGTGTCATCAACCAGTGCCATTTAACCTTATTATATATATATATATATATATATATATATATATATATATATATATATATATATATATATATATATATATATATAGAGAGAGAGAGAGAGAGAGAGAGAGAGAGAGTTAATATTTAAAAATTATTTTGCTTAATCAGTTCCCCCCCCCACCCACCCACTCCCCCTTCCACCTCCATCCACCCCTTTTTTCCCAAGAACAATTCTGACGGGTATACGCCCTCTTCTCCCTGTCATGTTCTCTATGTGTCGGCGTTCCTGACCTTTAGTGCTGTAATATCCGACCTTAGGGCAACCCTTCAAAGAGCAGCCATAATTGGGCCTTCACTGCTGGCGGTAAAAGATAATTTGGGCTCAGACCTCATACATGATCATTACTTTAAGACGGAACAGATGGCTAATGTGTAACCAAGTGCTTCAAGAAAGCGATTCCGTTTGTGGCCAAAATTTGTAGCCATATTATTCTGGGTAGTGTCCTTAGAAAACGATCAAACAGAGAGTATTAGTAGTTGTCTGGCCAATGCCATAGGGAATGCTTATTGTCTGTGTTTCCGGAGATGGGTGCTGTAAGGTTGTTTAAGACTTGTGCAGAAATGCCTGTACACCTGCTTGTTTATCATGGCAGCTGCTTCCGTCAGCTACGAATAGCAATTCTGGTCTTCACTGGCACTCCCATTATAGGGTGATCTGTGTGTGTGGAAGCTGAATCCTCTACAGCGTCTGATAGCCTCATAGTGTACTTTACTTTAGCGTTACTATTGCTGATGATATTACGACAATGCTCGATCCTGTACTGCCCCGGCACTGGGTGAAACCATCGAAGACCTCAGTTTTTAGTGTGTGCCACGTCCTTCGTTCTCACCGAAACTAGCCCCAAACGCGACCAAGATAAATTGTTTTCCATACAAGAACCCAAGCCCTGATGGCATATTTCGTTTATCTTTGTAGCTGTCGGTAGACTGGTCTGAGCTCCTAGTGGAAAAATAACTTTTTATCGCTTAAAAACCGTAGTGTCCGATAAATGTCTGCCGGTGTCTCTCTGCCAAATGTCAAAGTCTAACATCTATCCGATGAACCAACAATAAGCTTAACTTTCTTTTCTTACACATAATTAACTGACCTAATTTGCTACCTCAGCGAAAATATAACAACAAATCTCACAGCACCTGTTGCAAAGTCGACATATCGTTTTGTCCCTATCGAGTCCGATGAAGTGCAGCAGGGGAATATCGCGGCCTGGCTTCAAGACCCAGTCTGCCCAATTTCCGATATTGTCTAGGAAAGTAACGGGACAAAACAATCGTCCACGAGGGATCTCTCTACTGATGATCAATGGACCCCTGCTGTACCTGCTCCCCTGTGAAGTTCCTATCTTAGCATACATGTTCCCAGCGTGACTTTAGAGAGGCGTCACGATATTGATTTCATTCTCGTTTGTTTCCTTTGTTCTATGACATGTATGACATGTTGCCAGTTAATGGGAGCAGTTTGTTGAATCCATGCTGCATTGAATATTCCGTGAAGCCATCTAATGTTGCCCTCAACGGCTGCTTGTAATATTTCTTTTGATAATCTATCAGCTCTCCGTTTTTTTTCCTTTAGGTGACTGCTTAATGACTTTAACTACTTCAGTAATTAGTATATCAGGTTCTAGCACTGTTGCTTTGTAGTCTTTGGTTGTTATTTTCTGGTGTTCTCCTAAGGAGTTAAAGAGCTCACTGGAGTGTTCTCTGCATCTTGAAGCTTTCTCTGATGGGGCTATTAAAGTTTTTCTGTTTTATTGTTTGTTTACTGCTGTTGGGCTGTAGCATTGTTTTTACTACTTTGAAAAATGTTCTGCTGGCTGTTTTCTTATTTACTGCCATTAACCACAGAAGTTTATACAGGGATTGTAGAAGTGTAGTTAGAATAAATCAGGGAACATCTCATCCTTTCACAGTGACATCTGGAGTAAGACAGGGGTGTGTCTTATCACCACTGCTGTTTATCACCTACATCGACAGTATATGCAAGAATGCCAAGCCCATGAATGAAGATCTTAGATCAACGAATTACTCTTTGCAGATGACCAGGCCTTGATAGCAGATACAGCCATGAAATTGCAACAACATCTAACATCCATGAATGAAGAATGTAAAACAAATAATATGAGAATCAACACTGAAAAGACAGAAGTAATGTCAATAGGAAAAAAGAAGACAGATCTAAACATAACAATAGAATACAAAGGCATTAAACAGGCATCTGAATTTAAATATCTGGGAACTACATTTACCGAAGATGGGAAATTGGATAAAGAAATTGACATTAGATGCAGTAAAGCAAACCAAGTATTGGGACAGCTAGCTCCCCCCCCCCCCCCCCTCTTACAGCATAAGACAATCCCAATCAGCACAAAGAGACATCTTATTCAAAGCATATTTATTCCAACTCTGTGCTACCAGTGCCAGACATGGTCACTCACAACAAACCATAAAAGAAAATTAGTAACCACGGAAATGAGATGTTTGAGAAGGGCTGTAGGAGTGACCATAAGAGATAAGATCAGAAATGAGATCATAAGAGAACAAGTAGGCACAGAACCAATTCTGGATTACATACAAAGACAGCAAGTGAAACGGTTTGCCCACTTAGAGAGAATGCCTTGTGACACCATACCATACAAAGCATACATGGGAAGAGAAGAAGGACGTAGAGCACGGGGTAGACCAAGAACAAGATGGAAGGATAACATCAGAGAAACTCTACAACAGTACGATGTGCCTATGGTCGAGGCAGCCAGAAGAGCTAGAAACAGAACCTTATATCTCCCTCGACACCCACAGCGGTAAAAGAGGAAGTGAAGAAGAAGAAGAAGAAGAACCACAGACAAAAAGAAGGCGAAGGCTTTCCTGAAGAGGTTCATTTCACAGACAGACCATAATTATGGAGATAACAGAGATATAGAGAAGACATGGCAGCCATCTTAAAGAACAAACATTATGAAGACAGCATACAGGTGGCAGATGAAAAACGTGTTCTGAAAAGAGCGAAAGACAATGCGACGGGGTTAGATATTCCTACATAAAAAACATGAGTGATGCAGACCTGGTGGAGATGACTGATTGTTTTAACCAGAGCATTAGGACAGCTTCAGTCCCAGAAGATCGGATGCACAGCTATCTGATTCCACTTCCTTATCCTGGCAAAAATCATTCAACACTCACGGGTTAAGACCTACAAATCACTTCTGGAAAAGTGCTGGAGAAGATAGTAAGCTGCAAGAATTTTTGGAACAGGGAAATCTCCCTGATGGAGGTTTGGTAATTTTACCGACTGGGTAAAGACACATGGTCAAATGCAGCCACTTTTGCTTTTCACAACTCTGAAGTTTTCCAGGTCAGACAGACAGGAAACAGTAGCAGCGGCACTTGATTTAGAAAATGCTTACAACAGAGTCAGATACATTATCTTGAAAAAAAAGCGCTGATAGAAAATTAAATATGTCCTTGGTTGGTGAACTGGAGAGCAGCTGTTTTGTATACTCGCCGGGTAGCTCTCCTTCTGGGTTCATGGGCCTCTAAACCATGTTATATAGCTCCAGGACTGCAACAGAGATCTGCAATTTCACCTGTACTATTCAATGTTTTTGCGAGCAAGAGTGCATACATGGAAACACAAGGAGTTGGCAGAATATTGACATTTGCAGATGATGTACTCGTATATAGGAAGAAGACAGGTTAGAATCAGATAGCTTAGGAGTTACAGGCAACAACAGATAAGGTGATCAACTGGTATACAGAGATGGGCTCAGTAGAAAAAGCAACTGTCCTATGGTGTTCTTTGGACAACAGGATTGTTAGAGCGGATGTTTCTAGACTCAAATTAAATTGAAGAATTATCAAAAGAGGCAACAAACTGTGGTACCCATGACACAAGTTCGCCTTTCGTGACCACATAGAGGGATTTGTGACAAAGGCTAAAATGGTCCTAATACACTAAAGCGCATGGCATCGATGGGCATAGAGCAGACAATTCTGTGCACACTTTACCAGCACTTAATCATCTCAGTGATTGATGATAGATTGAGGTTATTCACTGTCTCGAAGAGTCAGCTAGAGAAACTGGAGCGCATAAGAATGAAGCTATGCTGGTGATGGTGGGTTGTACAAGAGACACCCCGATTGTGGGCATGCGGTACATCCTTGCACTGCAGACTATTGTAGATAGGCTAAAGGTGCTGCAGGCTAAGTCATACCTCAGAGAAGCTGCAGACAAAGAACACCCTAGGTATGAAGCTTTGGCTGCAGATACGGGTGAGAGGCTGAAAAGGGGAAAATCGTGGGTGGCTCAAGCACAAGACAAAATAAGACAATTATGCGTGCTGGAGAACATTGGGCGGGTAGAGGAATTGGTAGAGTACCAGCAGACACATGACCTCTGCAGGGTTACGACCACATTGGACCGGAAGTGCAGAGAGTGGCCAGCGGGTGCTATGGAGGTAGAAATCCAACAGTTGATTCACGACAATTCACGCCTAGGTGATCTGATTATCTATACAGATGGTTTGGTGTTGAGAGGAAAGAGAAGTGCTTTGGGCTCGTAGCGAAAGCCAATGGAAAATCTGTAGTGCAAGACAGCCTAGCATACGACACCACAACTAAGAACGAATGTGGAGCTGGCAACTGCAGCTATCTCCTGGCTAGAGAACAAGATGCACACAGATGTCGTAATTGCAATAGACTCTGAAAGCATGCTGGTGAAGACATGGATGATTTGAGAAGAGTGGCAAGCCTCATTGGCGAGGTCACGGGTTGTGAGCATACTTTGGATCTTTTCTCCAGGCCAAGCCGGCGAAGTGGGTAATGAACAAGCAGACTTATTGTCTGGATCTCATTGTCTGGATCTTCACTACTGGGTGGTGAATTGATACATTACAAAGCAGTAGTGGTCGAGACCCTCTAGGAACAAGCAACTGAATCAGTAGAGAAAAAAGATTATTATGGCCTAGATAGAATGAGGCACCTAGGTGTACCAAGAAGGTCTGGGCGACTCACTACACTCAGAGGAAACAGAGGGACATATAACTAGATTGTGACCGGTATTATCAGTATTGGAACTCTGAGCTGGCAGCTGAAGATAAGGACGAAGCAAGCATGGGAATGCCCCGAGTCCTGTGATGTCAATTCTTGACTCAACTCAACTCAACTCAACTCATTTCCTGCTAATAACTCCCCGAAACGTTTTCAGGATTCTTGTTTTGCTTTCTTGATTCGCTGGTTGGTGTCTTTTCGTTGCAGTCCATAGTTTACATTATCCTCACTCTCTCTCTCTCTCTCTCTCTCTCTCTCTCTCTCTCTCTCTCTCTCTCTCTCTCTCTCTCTCTCTCTCTCTCTCTTCGATTTTATGCCCTATTTACATAAGTCTATTTTCTTCCTAACTGCTTGTTTTACTCTTCACATCAAGCGAATATTTGTTGTACTTCCGTCTGATTTCTCTCTTTCTATTTTGACATAATTTTTCGCCAATTCTAAGCAAGATGGTTTTTATACACTCCAGTATTCCTCAAAATTGCCCACAACCATCGATAGTTGTTTGAACGCTGTCTATACTTTCTTTTCTAACTCGTCTTTTACTCCTTAGTGTTTCAAACCTGCTTTCCTGTTGAGATCATGGTTTTTAGCTAATTTCTTCTTCTATTTCTTGAAGCTGATGTATTTTGCCGTCATCAGAACTTCTGTATGGTCGGTGTCACATAGACCATCAAGGATTGTTCTTGCATCATCATTTGTTTGTAAATTTCCTATTATTTCAAATAGATCAAGTTATTTATTTGCCATTCAGTATTTTATTATTACTAGTATTATTACTGTTATTACTACTATTGTTATTTTTATGCTTTCGACAATGTCCATCCCGATATGGGAAATAATTATGCCGTTGATATTACAGCGTCCATCCCGGCTGGACACTTTGTGTCTTTTAGGGCCAGTAATAAAACCTTACAATTGAACGAGATTTCTGGGACTTGACTTTGGGCATTTTTGTTAATGGCTCGTTGTGAGGTCTTAGAGGGGTTCCACCAGCCTTCCCCTTCCCCCTCACTCACAAACAGTTTCCAGCTCCCTTGAGCACCCTACATATTTGAAAGGAGAAAAGAGTGAACTCCCTGAGGAGCAAACTCTGCCGACCTCGCCCTTTAGCGCCCCCTCCCTAAATTCTTTATGCGTGTGTATGATGATAGTATTGATGATGATGTTGATTATTTAATCAAAGCCATATTAGAAAGTTGAACGATTAGGACATTTATTTTTTCTCTAAAAAAACAACGACATAACCTTTGTGTGTGTGTGTGTGTGTGTGTGTGTGTGTGTGTGTGTGTGTGTGCATGCGCGCGATGGCCTCAACTTTCACCCCAATGGCGGGCTCATCAGAACACACAATATGCTAGAAATTATGACGTAATAACAACGTCTTGCTGTGTAATCACCCGGACTCTCCTTTATTATGGATGTCCGTTTGCCGTGCCTATCTGGGTCCTTCATATAGAAATCTATATTCTTCTGATTAATAATTTCCGCCCTTTTAACGGCTGCCCGAACAAACGATATATGATCTTGTCTATCGCTGTCAGTGAATACACTCTCCCACGTGTATTTCCTCAGGGGATTTTGATTAGCTCTGGTTGTAAAGATCTGGAAGATCGTCTTTCTGTGACCTGGTTCAACATCAGGTCGGTTATCTGAAAGGTAAAAAATGATTGTTGGGTATGGGGTGAGTCCAGATCAGATTGTGAGCGGGTTCGGCTGACCGTAAGGGAGGTAAATCATGATTGTTGAATGTGAACGAGTTCGGCTGGTCGGAAGCTAAGTCATGATTGGTGAATGTGAATGGGTTCGGCTGACCGTAAGGGAGGTAAATCATAATTGTTGAATGTGAACGAGTTCGGCTGGTCGGAAGCTAAATCATGATTGTTGAATGTGATTGCGTTTGGCTGGCCGGAAGCTAAATCATGGTTCTTGAAGGGGAACCGGTTCAGCTGGTCGGAAGCTAAATCATGATTGTAGAATGTGAATGGGTTCGGCTGGCCGAATCAATGATTGTTGGATGTAAATAGCTTCCGCTGACGGATCAGTGTATCAAGATTGTTGGAAGTAAACGAGTTCCGTTGACAGAATGGTAAATCATGATTGTTGGATGTGCGTGGGTTCAAATCTGGTGGTGAACTGATTCAGTATGAGAAACTAACTAGCATAAATTGATCGACTCATGTATTATTTTGCATGCACTTTCCAAGCATAACAATTACCAGTAATAGTATTCGTCAGATGTCTATATCTTATAAACAACACTAACAGTATGCATCTATTTCTGACGTTATAGTCTGCAGTAACAGTATTCATTGGTTTCCCATATGATATTATCAATAGTAACGTCAACAATTAATTGCCGATGTCACAAATAGCAGCACCAATGATGACGGGTGTCCAATATTTAGCAGAGTTGAGTTGAGTTGATTCAAGAACCGACATCACAGCACAAGGTGTATTCCTATAAATGCTCTGTCCCCATTTTCAGCAGCAAGTAAAGAGTTCCGATACTAATGGTGCCAGTAACATTCTGATTTAACGTCCGTCTTGCCTTTCCCCTGAGCCTCGAGCATCTGCCAGAACCTATCGTCACTCCCTCCTGCGTCAATTTCACCAGACTGAGGTGATCCATCTGCTCCTCCGAACTGCAAACGCTCTCCTACAAGGCACTTACCACGTCTGCCTTAACATACATTCTTATTCCACCAAGTTGTGCAGAGCCAGCCAGTCTGTCCGACTGTTCATTTCCCAACACACCGGCGTTCCTGGTGAAAAAAAATCCCGACAATACTCCTCTCCCGTGTCCTCCGCACTGAAGGAGAATGCCTGTCATGACCCTCCTCATCATTAGCTCTGAGTCAATCTTAGCAATCTTTTCATTATTCTTCTCTTCACTTCCTCCTTTACCGCTTCGTGTATGGAGGGAGATAGTATGTTCTGCATCTTGCTTTTTTGATCGCTTCGACACAAAGACACACCGTGCTCTTGCAGAGTCTCTCTGATGTTATCTCTCCGTCTTGTTCCAAGTCTAACTCCTCTTTTGTTGTATGCCTTGTTTGGTATGGCGCCACACGGCATTCTCTCTAAGTTGATAAACCACATCATCTGCTTTTTTTGTGTATTGTTAGAAATGGCTGTGGGCCGACATTTACTTCTATGACTTCATTTCGTAACGTCTTCAGTGGTTCTCTAACTTTTCTTGACATTTAGTAGGATTTAAAAAGAAAAAAAAAGTTCAGTCGATGTTTTTATTAACTATTACTGGGTCTATTTCATGATGATAATTTTTTTTTTTTTCAAAGCAACGTTTCTCAGCTGAATTTTGCAACAGAAGTGACAAAACGAAAAATGTATTTCGCACGATTTTATTGCCTCGCTATTTAGCAGCATCTCTTCACGTCCATTGTTATAATTAAAGAATTTGACTAAAGTTAATAAATCGTGTCTAATGAAATGCACAGTTAATCATGCATTGACTGTGTGACCTATATAAAACAAACAGTTACTTCTGAGTGGGGATGACTGCATGATTCAGCTGAATGGATTATATTTTCCTAATATTCTTACATGTTACTTTTATCTACATTGATTCCTAACACCTCGGTCCGACCTGTTCGTGCTCCGTGCTTTGATGCAGTAACCAAGTCAGTGACTCCATGCACAACGCGCCCAGAAGGCGTTAACTTAATTTATTTCTTTGTCCCTAACCATTTTCTGCATGCTTGTTCTCGTTTACCCATTTTTAAGATCAGTTCATCTTCGCCGACTTCCTTGTCGCAACATCTCTAAAGCGTAGCAAATTCAGTATGCCTGTCCATTCCGCTCTTCTCTCCTATCAACCACTATCAATACACTGTTGGTCTGTCTGCCTTTTCCTTTGCTTTCACAGGGGCATACCCCGGTGTGTAAACCCAAGATAGCTTCTGGATGCAGGACTTCTGGGTCTTGCCAACCCATTGTAGTTGCATCTTCTTAAATATACTGACCTGATTTGTTTTCTGTTCCCCCAGTCTCTGTGTCAGATGCAGTCGCCATCGCCATTTTGGAAGTGGTTGAACTGCATCGATGATCTTCTTTCCCTTAACGTCCTCCCATCTTTATGCCCGTCCAGACCACACTCCACGAATCACTGAACCATGTCTATATAGGCGACGACGGCATCTGATTGAGTATCATCATCATCATCAGGTGCCTTGCCGACTGGCGTGGGCGATCATGCCTCTCCATATTCCGCGATCTCCTGCAGCATGTATCAGTTCGTGTACCGACACACCTCCATGCATGCAACAAGACTGTCAAGCATCTTCTCTCGTTGTCTTCCTCTATCCCTCCTTCCACAGATCTTTCCAGTGGTCACAACATGTTCTATTTTCCCTCTTCTCATAACATGGCCGAAAAATGATGACTGTCTCCTTCTGATGTCAGTGATAAGTTGTCTTCGCGGCCCGCCTCTTTTAAAACCTCTTGGTTGCTCTTTTTGGCTGTCCAAGGTATTCTAAGCATTCTTCTGTAAAACCACATCTCTGAGGCCTCTAAAAATTGTTTGGCCTGCCTACCGATTGTCCAGGATTCACATCCATATGTTAAAACTGGATGTATGTAGCAAGCAAGAATTCTTTTTCTAACTCTCAATGACAAGAATATATTGCACAAGATGTTTTTCATTTTATAAAATGCAGTTTTTGCCTGTCCAATTCTGTTTCTTATTTCAGTTATGCATCTTCCATCTGATTTTATCCATGTGCCCAGATACTTTAATTTCTATACTTGTCTTAAAATAACACCATTGACTTTTATTACACATTTAGGAATAATTTGTTTCTTTGATACCACCATTACTTCTGTCTTCCCATTATTCAAACTGAGGCCCATTCTTCCACTTTCTAACACCACAATGTCTATCATTTCCTGTAATTCTTTCTGACTTGTAGCTATCAAGACTGTGTCATCAGCATAACGTAAATTGTTTATATTGTGCCCACCAACCACGATTCCGGGCATATCAGTTGAAGATCTCATAATATTTTCACTGTATATTGAAAACAAATCATGTGAAAGTACACATCCCTGTCGTACACCCCTCTTTATGCTTTGAAATGTACCTAAACAGTTGTCAATACTTATAGCTGCTGTTTGCTGCCAATACATATTCTTTATTTTTCTTAAATCTCTCCCATCAATGTTTAATTTTTCTAACAGTTTGATTACTTCTTCATGCTTCACACAGTCAAATGCTTTTGTATAGTCTATGAAGCATAAGTACAAATCAGTCTTTACTTCTATAGCTCTTTCTGACAATGTCCTTAGGATGTATATGGCATTGTTTGTACCTTTTCCTTCTACAAATCCACATTGTTCATCGCTGATTTCTGGTTTAATTTTGTTTCTTATTCTTCTCATAATTATTCTCAGTAAAATCTTAGTCATGTGACTCATAAGACTGTGCGATGTTCTTCACATTTTAAAGTGCCTGGTTTCTTCGGCAGAGCTATAAATATGGATTTTAAAAGGTCATTTGGAATATACCCACTGTTATAAATATAATTTAAAAGTTTAGTTATTATTTCAATTCCAAAATTTCCCAGTGCTTCGATTTCTTCCAGTGAGATGTTGTCTGGCCCGGGTGCTTTTTCTTTCTTCATATAATGTATTGCATCCTCAACTTTTGCAGTCATTATTGGTGGACCATCATTGTTGGTCTGCAGTTCTACATCTGGTCTATTATCATCATACAATTCCCCGATATACTCTGTCCATCTGTTAATTATATTACTATGTCCCATTAATAAGTCACCATCCTTTGATTTCAAACATCCAGAGCTGTTACGTGTCATCTTTCCTGTTAACATATTTATCTGTTGGTACATGGAATGTGAGTCTTTCCCGTGATTTTTCCCAATCTCTGTACACATTTGATTCAGCCAGGCTTCTTTAGCCACTTTGCATTTGTTCACTATTTCTTTTTGTATTCTAGAGTATTCTTCTTTATCTTTCTTTTTCTTCCTTCTTTCATCCATCAACTGCAGAATTTCGGTTGACATCCATTTCTTTTTTGCAACTGTATGGGTTGGTGGGATTGTCTCTTTTGATGTCTGCTGAATTGACTCACGCAACATATCCCACTGTTCATCAATAGTCTGTATAATTTCCATTGCATTATACCGGTTTTGTACAGTGACGTTGTACTGTTCCTTAATTTCTGTATCCGTTCTAAGAATTCCTAAATTTAACTTGATGTTCTGTGGTGTTTTTCTAACGTTCTTTAGTTTTATTCTAATTTTTCCTACAACTGGAACATGGTCACTAAAGCAGTCTGCCCCTGGTCTAGTTTTTGCTCCAACTAAGCTGCTCTGGAATCTTCTTGAAATAAAAATATAATCAATCTGATTGCGGACATTATCACCAGGACTTTTCCAAGTCCACAATCTTCGAGGATGGTGTTTAAACCAGGTGTTACCTATTATCATGCTGCGCGACTCAGCCCATGCTATTAATCTGTCACCTCTCACATTCTTTTCTCCTAGTCCATAGCCACCCGTTATTCCGTACACTTTTTCACTTCCTACTTTTGCGTTGAAATCTCCAAGTACCATTGTTACTTCACAATTTTTGCATTGATCAACAGCCATGTCTAACTCATCATAAAATGCGTCAATGTCTTCCTCTGAACTATCTGCTGTTGGGGCATAAATCTGTACTAAGTTGATGTCAAACGGTCTGCCGCGAAGTTTTACTAATAGTACTCTATCTGATATTGTCCAAAATCCTTTAACAGTTTTTGAGTTCTTTGGATCCAAAATAATACCAACTCCCTTACTATATTCCTTCCCACCCGAGTAGATAATTCTGTGCTGATCTGAATACTTTTCCCCTGCTCCTGGCCATCTCATTTCACTAATTCCTAGTATGTTGATGTTCATTCTCTTCATTTCCATCTTGATGTTATCCAGTTTTCCGTTTTGTACGAGTGTTCTGACATTCTATGTACCAATGTTTATGATGTTTCTACCATTTACTTTTTCTACAGTAGCTGGATGACGGTCGGGTATCACCCGTAGAACATGATGCTCCCTACCGGACGAGGTGATTCCACCGGAATCCCCATTCACGTAGTTATCTGAATACGTATTATTTTGAGGCATGATTTTCTTGGGATAGTACAGCGGTGGTTTCCCCTTGCCTTCCGCCGGTTTGTATATGGTTTGACTCCAATAGCCTTTGTCTAGAAAGACTTACCCTGCAAGGCAGCAGGGGGGAGAGGTAATGGCGCCTCTTACCCCCCGATGGCCATGTCGTAGAGTTTTGAGGTATTTTATAGAGTTAGCTGTCCCACCAACTAACTCGACTCCTCTCAATGACCATCACCTGTTTTGGTCCACGGCCACTTATTCAATATATTCGTGGCTAACCTCTATATCTAGAGGCCTTTCCACCATCCGCCACCTGGTGGACGCGCCTAGTAGTAGGACAGGCTCCTACCCCAGGATTGAGTATGCTCGTGGATAAGACAAGTATTGCAGAGAATGGAGCCAAACTACCGCTGACGCTGAAATTAGGCTCTCATCATTGATAATTGTCACTCGTTCTTGTTGACAATACTACTGGAACGCCTATTGCTGCTGAAGTTGTGGTCATGTTGGTTGTTGCTGTATTGCTTTTGTTGTTAATGTTACTAATGATAGCTTTGTTGTTGATGTTGACAATGATTGAGATGCTGTAGCTAACGCTAAAATTGTCATATTGTTGTCGTTGCGGTTCTTGTTAAGTGATTCTAGTTCTGCGGAGCTGTGTATACTTGTCATGGTCGTCCCCATGCAGGATGCAATTTTTTGTTATTTGAAACCCCATCCTGGCTTTTGACGGGGGCCCTGCTGTACATGATCTCACGGCTGAAAGGGGTATTTGGGACCTCTACACGGGTGATCCTCATCCGCATGGTGGCACTTTGTGTCACAGGCTGTTTATCGCTTGTGTGATGTCCTGGTAGATACAACTTACCCGCCTACCTGTGTACACTTGGAATTCCAATTCTGTTTTACTCTTCATCTTTTTCGTCACTTTTAGTCACTAATGTCATCATCATCATTTTCATCATCATCTTCTTCTTCTTCTTCTTCTTCTTCTTCTTCTTCTTCTTCTTCTTCTTGTTCTTCTTCTTTTTCTTCTTCTTCTTGTTCTTCTTCTTTTTCTTCTTCTTCTTCTTCTTCTTCTTCTTCTTCTTCTTCTTCTTCTTCTTCTTCTTCTTCTTCTTCTTCTTCTTCTTCTTCTTCTTCTTCTTCTTCTTCTTCTTCTTCTTCTTATTATTATTATTATTATTATTTTTCTTCTTTTTATTCTTCTTCTTATTTATCTTCTTCTTCCTTCTCTTACTCCTCCTCGTTATGCTCTTCTTCTTCTACATTCCGAGACCTCGAAATAGATTAGCTGCAGATGTCGCCCGCATCCAATATTCAGCTGAGCGATTAACTATCCTCTTCCAATTACTGACTTGCCTGTTTAAACACATCGGCTTTTGAATCTTAGATTTCTGTCCTGTGACGACTCTAATCTCTTCAGATGTCAGGGTGTCGGCCCCACGATTCAAACAACAGCTTGGAGAAACTTGTGATATCTTTTTCCCTGTTCTGTACACTTCAACATGCCCGGCTTAGGAGGCCCATCTTGTTGCTACCCTACACACAGCAATTATTCAAAAATGACCTTGGCTCCTAGGTCGACCCAGCCTTAAGTGAGTACCAGGTGAAGTCCCGGGAAGTAGAGGCGGCTGGCGCGATGCTGACCACATCACCCATCTTGTGCCATTGGTCTATAAACTATAGGTCTAGCCCTATATGCCCTATACGCCTGAAGGCGTGGAAAAGGCTCCTTTTTGTTTACACACAGCAAACTTAGTTGAGTCACTGTGAAAAATTATTCTCCCCACTTGCTTCAAGGTGTTTTTCTTATCTGTCCACGTCAGACGAACAGCTTGAAATCTGAATGCCTTTTTGTCACTAAGAGAAACATGGTTCCTTGTCTCATTGCCCGTGTAATATTTTTATCATTTTCCGAGTTATTAATACCCGACGAAGACGTATCTAAAGGTAATGAATTCAGGCGACCGTTATATGAATGCATTATCTAGATAGCCTGTGAGAGCCTAATTTTTGGGCCCAGCTTCCATAAACAGCCTAATTCATGCTGTTATGCGTCATGTTAACACTTTCTGCTTCGCGCGAACTCCATTAAATACGTGTAATGCCCATTTCCGAGCTGTAAGCTGAATCGCCTTATATTGAAAGGTGGTGCGGAAAACAAGCAAAGCTCTTTATGAAGATAATCGCTTTTTCCAAATGTGTTTCTTGAAACCAAGCCGGTTGTAAAACAGTTGATGTTATATTGCGTTTCACAATTATGGTTTCAATTAATCGTGTTTGTCAATGGCGAACTTAATAGTAATGAATTGTAAATAATACTTGTCTGTCAATATCCGGCTCTCAATGTATTCTATACTGAGCAGCCGTGTCCATATTAGGTCAGTGTGCCTGTATTAGACGAAGAAAGTTAAAATCTTGTTGCTGAATTCAAAGAAAACAAATATAACGTCCACAAGCAAATCTTGCTGTCATCAAAACACACAGATAAATTAAAAAGACATCGTCAATGTTTTAAACATAAAATATCTAGATTCTATAATAAACAGCAATGGAGACAGCTTAACAGAAGTCAAAAAGATATGGCTATAGTAATGTAGAGAATAAACAGCAGACAAGTTTATGGCTAAGCACTAGAATATGCATCATTCCTATAGCAACACACTTATTACTGTTTGGCGGGCATTAGGAAGGTTTAAAAAAAAAAAAAAACTAACATTTGAGCTGAAATGCTATAGAAAAATTCTCAGAATACCACGGACCAAAAATAAGAGTAATACTGACATACTAGAAGATCTGAACATTAAGGAAGATTGGCTGGTAAACAGTATCTTGTTTCAGAGAATTACATATTTTGGCCATGTCAAGCGCCAAGGTGGAGGGGAAAGAATAGAAGCGGAGGGCAGGCTAACAGTATGTGAGCATATCTATACTAGGTGATGCATCTACACTAGATGAGAGTGCTTGTCTATCCCAGCAGTGTGTATCTACAACTAAGCAAGCATTTCTGCACTATGAGATGATAGCTACATTAGGAAGGGGTATCTAAAATTAAAGATTATCTACACTTGAGGGTGTCTACACTAGGAACGTATCTACGCTAGGAGATTATCTACACTAGGAGATTATCTTCACTAGAAGATTATCATCACTGGGTATGTGTCTATCCTAGGAGATTGTCTACAAAAAGAGATTATCTAAACTAGAAGATTATCTACACTAGGAGTTTTTCTACACTAGGAAAGTCTCTACACTGGGAGATTGTCTACACTAGGAAGGTGTCTATACTAGGAGAGTGTCTACACTAGAAGAGTATCTACTTTAGGAGATTAACTACACTAGGAGATTACCCACACTAGGAGATTATCTATATTAGGAAAGTGTCTATACTAGGCGAGTGTCTTTCTAGGACATTATCTATACTAGGAAAGTATCTACATTAGGAGATAATCTACACAAGGGGAGTATCTACATTAGGAGGGTATCTACACTAGGAGAGTACCTACACTAGGAGCTTATCTACACTAGGAAAGTGTCTACACTAAGAGAGTCTCTACACTAGGAGATTATCTATATTAGGAGAGTATCCACATTAGGAGATTATCTAAACTGGGAGATTATTTACACTAGGAAAGTGTCTACAGTGGGAGAGTATCTACACTAGGAGATTATCTACACAAAGATATTATCTACACTAGAACATTATCTATACTAGGAACGTGTCTACACTAGGAGATTGTCTACACTAGGAGATTATCTACACTAGAACATTATCTATACTAGGAACGTGTCTACACTAGGAGATTGTCTACACTAGGAGATTATCTATACTAGGAGAGTATCCATATTAGGATATTTTCTACACTAGGAGATTATCTACACTAGGAGATTATCTACACTTGAAGAGTGTCTACACTAGGAGATTATCTATACTAGGAGAGTATCCATATTAGGATATTTTCTACACTAGGATATTATCTACACCAGGAGATTATCTACACTAGAAGAGTGTCTACACTAGGAGAGTGTCTACACTAGAATATTATCTACACTAGGAGATTATCTACACTAGGATATTATCTACACTAGGAGAGAACCTACACTAGGATATTATCTACTCTAGGAGATTATCTACACTAGGAGATTATCTACACTAGGAAAGTGTCTACACTAGGAGAGTGTCTACACAAGGAGATTATCTACACTAGGTGAGAGATGTTATCTAACCCAACAGAGTGTATCTACACTAGGTAAGTGTATCAGTACTAATGAATCTACAATAAGTTAATAATATTATCTACACGACAAGGGCTGCAAGCGTAGCATTGTTCTGCTAGGACTCTTTTACATGATTCTTTTTAAGGGGGATGGAAAGGGGGAAAAAAAGGAAAGGGGGTGGTAGGCGAGTTGACGTCTGTTAGTTTCTATGGTAAACTGCAGAAAGTCTAGTAAATCACCCCAGAGCTCTTCGCATGATTTGCTTCCCAAATGTTTATGTTTGAAATCCGCATTCTATCCGTGTGTGTTACGCAACCAACTCTAACAAGCATGTCGTAAGCGTCGAATAATTAGGGGTTGTCTTCGAAACTGGAATTTATCTACCTTAGAGGCAAAGGGTGGGGGGGGGGGGGGGGGGGGGGGGGGGGGGGGGGGGGGGGGGGGGGGGGGGGGGGGGGGGGGGGGTGGGGGGGGGTGACGAAATGGTCACAATGTTTGCCTCGCGCTTTAAAAATCCTGGGTTATTGGAGAGCTGACGGTTCAGTTAACCAGTGCATTTTTTTTTTTCACATTCCTGGTAATCGTCGCCAGTGCTGCGAAGTTCGTGCTCTGTGCTACGTTTGAGGTTGGCGGCTATCCCTTCTGCGGAGAGAGATAAAACCTGGTGCAATACAGTCGATCCTTTAATCTGTTAAAATGTAGGCAATTACCAAACAGTCTGCATACAAAAATGAGCCAGATCTGTAAAACAGATGAACATGCAATACTCAAGTACTGAATCGATAATAAAGTCCATTAGTGGATGAATAACCAGAACTTTGTATTGGAGTTTACTCCCTGTAAACTCCAGAACAGAAGAAGAACAGACTTGCATGATGCTGACTGCTACGTGACCCTGATGTCACTGAAGACTGGCCATTCGCATGCGTGTTTATCTCATGCAGCTGTGACTCTAAGCTGCTCCTACTGATAACCTCATGAGAAAATGATTGTAATAGTCTCCTGTCATGACATCGAAGACGTCACAGGCATGCTTCA
>CAJHNH020001138.1:0-11484 GCA_905116865.2 Candidula unifasciata
ATCTAATAAGTGTTTGTTCATGGTGATTTTTGATGTTACGAGATATAGTATTTAATTACAGCAAATGCTGTAGTGTAAAATATAGTTTATTTCCTGATTGTATTTTAGATTGTACTACTTCTCTTAATAGTTTGGAGAAGTTGAAGTTTCTACTAAAGTACTTGTATGTATCCTTTCTTTTGATATCCATTCTATTTATTTGTAGGTTGCTGGAGTTTTTATCTTGTTTTTACCAATCATTCTGTCTTGTTTTAGCAAGAGCCAGGGTGGGGCTTTAAATAACGAAAAATTGCATTCCACAATGGGATGGCGATAATATTGTTCTTATCATAATAGTCACGAACAAAAATCACAAGAACAGCCGCAGCAACAAGAATAAACATAAATAAACGATATACATTTATTTATGGAAGCCTATTACGTAACACAAATGCGACTTCTGTAGCGGAAAACTATCAAGTAAAGGGCTATTGTTCACACCTTCAGACCTATTTGACATATAGGGCTTGAATTATATATTATATAGCAATTGGCACTCGGTCGTTGATGTGATCAAAATCATGCCCGCAGTACTATATACCTGGTACCAATTTAAGGCTGGTTCGACCTGGGAGCGAGGTCATTTTTGAAAAGAAAAGGAAAACCCTCATAAATAGTCGCTCTTGTACAACATGCTCGTTAGGAAAGCAGTGGATCAATCCCCACCCCCTTTACACCCACCCCCAAAATGTCCCTCAAATACATTAACTTTCCTTCCATGTCTTAAGGGGTTCTACATCTATTACTGACACATGCTAAAACTGAAAGAACATAAGAATTTTAAAAATGTAACTTGGCTTCAAAACTATACCGTTCTGAGTATAGTTTTATATAGTATAGTTTTTAATGTATAGTATGTTTTGATAAGATTGATAAGATATTTTAAGCCGATTTATAGTATATCTACATCTGGAGAGCAGCTAACATCTGGTACTTTACCCTTAGTCAATAATAAGGAAAGTAAGCATAATATGACTCTATATATATATATATACATAATGTGTGTGTGTCTTTCGGACAAGAGCTTACCTTTCCACGCGTATCTCTATAACATCATCATAATCATGTAGCAGGTCCTTTGCAGAACGTTGCTCTCATCATAGTCTGCCTAAAAAAAAACTCGGACATGGAACGAAAGTTATATGCATTTGAAAACAAATGTCTGAGGAAAATTATGAAAATAAAATGCAATGAATTCAAAAGGAGTAAAGAAATAAAAAAAATTGTCTGGGCATCTACTAGTATCAGCATGGATAAGACTCAGAAGAAGGCGCTACACTGGGACACATTATGACAAGAAACTAGCAGAGAATCAACAAGCAGGCAATAAAACTGGGAAAAAAAGGATTAAGGGGGCAGGACGCCCAAGAGAAAATCTATAACGAACATGGATGAGAGAGGCCAAATTTGCTGGACTGGATTCCATCCAGTAATTGAACTGATTGCTCAGGACAGAATGGAATGGAGGAATAGACAGCGTGCCCTAAATGATATATAACGGCACAACGGGATAGTGATTTGTTTGGTATGTCGTCTAAGGCATTTTCAAATAAGTGGGCACACCATTTTCTACCTATGTATGTTACTTAGAGCTTAGAAATACTGCAGTATCAAAGTGACTATCTGAAAAGTAAGAATCGGAAAAGACACTTTAGGCTTCACATCATGTAAGAATTAGGGGTAACAAAACAGTACACTGTAATAGGAATAAACTCACAGGGAGCATGTACAGCAGGGATCTACCAGTCATCGGTAGAAGTTATCCTCGTCGACAAACGTTTCGGCCCACGATCTCCTAGACGTTTTCAGAGGTGGGTCCACCTGAGTTCATGAAGCTCAGGGCTGGTACCCTGCTGCACGAAATTACCGGATATTATTATTACTGTAATATGTATTACGCAATGTCATATTCTACCTGGCGTGATCCGCTATTGTGACACAACAGTCTTCTGTAGAGTTGTAACCCAGGTCCGATAATGTTTTTGTGTCAAGGATGGCGGGTGATTGTTGACAGACGAGGAGAAAGATGGTCGTGACGATAGTGGTGGCGTTATGTTGAAGATTATGTTGTGTTACTTGCTACATGCCTCTCACGTGCACTATGTGCTCAAACAATAAAGTATCTGTAAACAAGTGCCCAAGTTCTCTGAATCTCCTTCTTTAATTTAAAATTACAACAATGTCACAAAATTGAGAAAAAACACATTGTTTTCTGTTAACTCTATGCTAGTATAGATTCGCGTTGTGTTCTTTAATTAAACTACTTCTAGTGTCTCGAACTATGACACCGGGCTACTAGTGCAGCTATAAGGTTTATAATTATTATACTGTCTATCTACTTAATGCTCTCTTCCCTGCTTAATCAGTCGGTGCTTGTCGCTTGTTCTCCTCTCCGTCTCTAGGCTGTCCTTCATCTGTTCTTTGCTGTCTTCCGCTGTCCTCTTTCTTCTGCCTCATCTATCTCCGTTTGTGTCTTGCCTCTTCTCTATCTGTGTCTATCCTCTGTCTGCGGTGTGAGACTGTCTGAGTCTGTCTCTGCGAACTGCTCCTCTGGCCTATCCGGCTCCTGTCTGTGTGCGAGGCTCCCTCTGTGTGTCTATGTGAGTGCCTCCTGTCTGTCTATCTGAGCTAAGCGCTGCCGAAGATCCCGGGCAATCGCTTATGAAGGGGCCACTAGGGGGCTCCTACCCCTCCTTGTTTTGCAGCTACTGCCATCACCTGAGCTGGCCGGGTCTGTAAAATTTGATTAATGACTTTGGAGCTTGGACGGGGAGAGTCACATGTCAGAACATGCGATTCATAGTACGTGGGAAACAAGAGCATGGACTAATGGAAAGTTTTACAATAAGGGTGAAAGCCACCAGGGTCTTACCGTGCAAACAATGCAATACTAATAAAAAGGGGTTGGGGTGCGGAAAGGGGTTGGGGTGCGGACTCTGCTACACTATTTCAGCTGTTCAGATTCTCTACGAGAGTTCTTTCTTCCAGTTTACTCCTGATTTTATAATCAGCGCATCTTGATAGCTCACCTGGGTTGTTCAAATAGTAAAAAAGATCACCACAGTGCCCATGCATATATCCATCTACTAAGATTGTAAAATGTGTTAGCAGCGCAGTCAATAAGAAGCTCGCTTTCAAATCCAGCTGCGACTCGCTGCAGCCCACGGACGGTGTTCGAAACCGGGCGGCTCCCGGGGTTCACCCAGCCTCTAGGAAATGGGTACCAGAGTGATATTCTGGGGTAAACGGAGGAACGTCGCTGTAGCTACAGAGCTACGTGTGGACGGCGTCACAGGCGGACAATTCTCCTCAGCTGTCCGTACTGGTGGCAGAGCACTTATAGTTTATAACCGTGTGCAGTGACGCTTATTTACATCTCTCGACTTTACCTTTACTTTACCTTTAACTTAAGAAGCATAATATGGAATGCTCAATTGGTATATATGCCCATAGGTTAAAAGTAACGATAGTCGCTCAACAGATTGTGACACTAATGCGTAAAACACGTTCTAGGCACATCCTTACCTGCGAGTTCAATGTGCTGGTCTGGCTTTTACAGACACCTAATTATAACTTTCTTGGAGGTTGAACTAGGTATCTGGGTTTTGCATAGTTGGCTTGCCATCAACACTGAGATTCTTTAGTTAAACCTATAGGACCTGCTGGTCTGCAGTTCAGGCTGAGATCTTCAGATCCCAAAGTGTTAAACTTTTCAGGTATCCCTCCTGGGGGATACAAATTATGCAAGCACGCACGCACACTTGCTACACCGTGGCAAATGAGGTAGGCTGACCCATTTAATTACCAGACAATTTCCAGAAAATTATGAAAGTTAATGCCATAGTTTTTGGTTACGAGATTGGATTTACCCCACAGCTGTACTGGTTGAAAAAAAGATCCTGTCATTTCTGGGAACTGAATCTGAACCCTCTTGAGAGACAAGTGGCCCAGTACTGTGTATGTAAATGACACACTCTAGCGTCAACACAGAGATCGTCTCTTGCACCCAGCTCTGAGTAAAGGCAATAACTTTTCTCGTCGCTCTGTGGACCATTAATGCCCAAGACACTAACTACAACACCCCTCCTCTTCATAGACTGTTCTTTATCTGAAGTCTCACGTTGACCAGCTAATTCTGGAGAGGAAATATGATATTAGAAAGAAATATCTAGCACTACAGTGGATATAAATTCAATGTAGGATAGCTGGTCATTAAATTTCAAATAACCATAAGCATGTACATAAATCTTTGTGATTTAAAAAACCACCCCCGCCCCCCCCCCCCCCCCCCTAAATACCAATAAAACATTACATGAAAATAAAATGAATGAAACATAATAAAGTTTTTAATTAAGGGCATAAAATGTTAACTAATAATCAGGGGAGGGGTGAGGGAAAGGGGGGGGGGGTTAAGACCATGGTTTTCGGCGGAGCAGAAAGTATAATAGGATGCTGGTCTTAAACATACCTTCATCAAATGGATTCCAAAGACTTAACCACGTGCAACTTCGAACACCAACAGAAAAACTAAAGAATATTCTGGAAATTTTCGAGGATTTGCTAATTAGATCATGGAAATCTGATGCACTGGATCAACCCAACAAGGTAACTGGGGGGGGGGGGGGGGGGGGGGAGACACATGAGTGAAGACCTTATGTATACTGTTATATCCTGAAATACGCGCATATCAAATAATGATCGTCAACGCATAGGAAAATTAACTTAAAATAGGTCAATGATTATTTTCCAAACTCTTTTTAAAGGTTTAAATAGAAGTGACGCCTTCAAAATTTCAAGGCTATAAGTACTCACACAAATTACAAAAGCTAAACTAACACACAGATAAACAGTAAAAATAATCCTTGCATTGTCTACGAGTATTTGTACCCATGCTAATGATGATAAATTTAGAAAACTAGAAATAAATAGAAAATTTTGTGTAGTATACTTCGTGGATATACTGCGGTGCTTCCAGACATTGTGCAACTAAGATCAACCTTAAATGATGTGAAACAAAGAAAATGAAACAAAGAAAATTATGCGAATGAAATCACATGTCACTGATAATAACTATGAGGACACAATGCATTTTCAATAAAATGTTAAGGTAATGTTATGTTCAGACTCAAATACAAACATAAATATAACGTTATATTTAGCAGGATGTGTCACGATTTAAAAAAAGAAAACATGTATCTAAATAATTCTTTATAATCTTGACCTTATTAGTAGAAAAAAAAAAGAAAGATATAAATACCGACATCATAGCATTTGGAACATTCCCATAAGCGCCCCATCTCCATCTTCAGCAGCCAGCGCACAGTTCCGATTTCGATGGTACAAGTAGCAGTCTGACCATATGTTAGTTTTACCTTTTATTTGAATGTTGAGTGTTAGCATGGATGACTAGATGGCCAGGAAATATCTGTAAAGTACAGTTGCCTAACAAAACATGAAATTACCACATGAAAAGAATCCGGTTAGGCATCTAAACAAATGACATTACTTCAGATCCATCCTTACGGTCTGGAATTTACGAACAAGGGCATCATCATCCTTTATGTGCCATTGGACATCACACAGGCTCACATTCCAATCCTCCACCCCGTTCTGATGCATGCAACTTTCTCGATTTCTGACCTGGACTTCAGCTCATCATTTTTTGTCTCTCGAAATATTGTTCGTTTTTAATGTTTCCTTTGGGTGTCCTGTTTTTATCACACCATTAGTTTCCCATTTTAATGCCTGTTTTGTAATTCTTTGATCCTTTCGTCTTATAGTGTGTCCAGTATATCTCCACCTTCTTTGTCTTATTGGAGTCGATACATGTATATGTCCATATTTGTCAAGTCAATATTGGTCGTATAAGAGAATGGGGTCATATTTACACCATTAGACGCATTAGGCATATAGTCTTTCAAGAATAATTGCTTTCCATTAGTGTCGTGGAATGAACAGCCAACTCTACACTGTGGACTAGTCGTGACGCTGACATCCCTAGCTGGCACGTCACATTTCAAATTTAAACCCGGTCCGGGGGGGGGGGTATATAGTCCCTCATATTAATATATACCTCTATCTGGTGAAAAAAACATTTATAGACCCTCTAGTTGTTTTGAGAAGTCTACATTTTCGAACTTGCAACTGTAGGATAGATATTTCTTGAATATTGTTAAGAAATTCCTGTAACCCTTTTTACTCCTTGGGCACGAATACAGGACTTCTTTTCTAGAGACGCCAAGCGGAATCTGGGGCGGGCATTCTTTTGCCAAACCTCTGAGGTGTCGGGAGACCTTTTAATTCTCTCATTAAACTTTAGCGCTTTCAAAATACCAGTTTAATCTTTGAAGGATTCCTAAGCTTGGGTAAGTTGATTATAGTTTACGAGTACCATGATGTATGTCTCTTTAAAGTTGGCTGCAGGGAGGGAAGATTCAGCTGTGTGACAGCACAGAATTTAGCCGTTCTTGATATCCAGACACTTCAGCCCCTAAAATCAAAGCTTTCCCTTCGCAGGCTAGTAGTTTGTGCTCTACAGGACCTACACTATTATAAAGATATTAAACCCAACAAGTTAAATATTCTCTAACCAGACAACGGAGTTTGCGTCGACTAGCAGACAAATGTAACTGGGTCGCACGGCAGAAGCTAGGCGCTCTGAGCCAACGGTTATTTTTAGCACGACAACATTGGATGTGCAGTGGGCAGATGTGGAGATATAAAATATATATTTGAGAGAGAGATGGGATGTATATCTACAAGTGCAGAGGTGGATGTGGAGATTTGATGGTTTATGTTTGAGAGAATATATCTTTCTCCACTGTTGTACTTGTCTCCTGTCCCTGTTCCTGACTGACCTACAGAGAGAAATTTGGAGGCTTCTGCTGTCTCATTATCCTGGAGCTGTCCTCTGAGTGATTGCCAGGGGTGGAAAGTAAATAAATGAGCTGAGCATGTAACCTCTGAGATGATTACTAATTCTAAGTTCCTTCCTGATACAGGATGAAATCCCCTTGGAGGCCAGGCATTGAATCAGCAGTCTAGAAAGGCACCAACAACCAAAGTGCCCACTAGAAAGGCACCAACCACCAAAGTGCCCACTACAAGAGCACTAACCACAAAAGTACCCACTACCTAACCATCACTATGGCAAACAGCAATGTGGGAGTCAAAGAGTAGGCATCTGCTTACAGGCAGCGCCATTGACATTCACACCAGTGTGCCTTCTTCAGGAGCGTGTTGGGTTCCAGTGGCTGAAAGGCTGTTGTTCCAGTCCATCAGGACCACCCTCGGTCCAGAACACCCTCTTCAGGAGCTTGATCAGCTCAAATTGTGATCTATATGTGACTGTGTCTGCCAGATCAACCATTGAAGTGAACTTTCTCAGAAGGCCTGCCTGTTCCAGTATCGTGAACTGATAAGTGCAGTGACTTCAACTTGGAATAGGAACAGATAAGTAGTGAACTCTATGGTCATGCCGTGTTCTATATTTACAGGTCCACGCCAAATCACGATGATGATGTCAGGCTGCCGTCAAGAGAATTTCGGTGTTGATCTTGCAATATTCCAATGCCTTTTATCTTCCTTTGAGTCATATATCATGTTGATGCTGAATTGATTACATGTATTTTTAAGGTTTCACTATTGACTGGAGTGTCATTTATTCATTGTTCTTAGCTTCTAAAGTACATGTATGTTCAATTAATAATCTTCATCTGTGTTAACATGGCTGTGGTAGTATACTATCATAGTGGAACTGGAACTGGATGAAGAAAACAAAAATTTCAAGTTTGGACCTCTTTCAGCTGCCTGCTAACTTGCTATATTGAGGTCAGTTTCTTTGCGGTTTGATTTTGGTTTGTTTTTGATTCCTTGTGGCGAATATTTTCGTCTGATTTTTTGTTTCCTTGTTGTATCGATTTTGAAGGGGGGTGGGTGTTTTACTAGTCCTGAGAAGGACTAGCAGAGTTTGCCTGGGGCGGCCTCGATCGGAAATGAAAGGGAGTGGCTCTGGTTGGCGTTCAAACATGTCTGGCTGGTCTAACTGGTAGGCTGGGCTTCTTCGAGTCAGTGGGCTGGCTTGTTCCCTGTTGACTGGGTGTCATGGCGGCTTGGTTGGTCCTGATTGGCTGCTGGCTTTGTCATGTTAAGGTGGTAGGTCAAAATCTGCGATAACGTCTATTTGGCGTCCCCTGCTTCCTTTGTTTCCATCTTGCCTCCAGCATCTGTGTCTGGGCAGCTTGCAGCTGTTCATGGAGCCCATTTATGTGTAGAAGGCTTTCTTTTCCTCGTCGGGCAGCAAATCGACCTAATTCCACTCCTGGGGGTCAAAAGAGATGCAGTAGCGGTTCTTGTAGAGTTCGAGCTTGTGCGGGTGTATTTCTTCGTTAAAGTCTTTTTGCATCTTTAGGACGTCGGCCTCGCTTATGTTTTTGGGGATTACCGTTTCTATGCATTCTTGGTCTTCATCCGTTAACTGCGCTAAAACTTCTGCCTCTGCATTTTCTGTTTCAGTGTATTGATCTTTGCATATGGCGGATTCTGTTGTTTGCCCCTGGTGCCTAGTCGCTATCGCTTCAGTGACTGTGCTCTTGTCGGCCCTGCTGATGCTTGGTTTTACGGCTGGTGCCTTGCTTCTCTATGCGAGTAGGAGTTCTCGTTCTTGCTTTGCTTCCCGTGTTGCGGCTTCTGCTTCTGCTGTTGTTTTGACTAGCAGGGCGACTTCTCTGTATGTGGATTCTCTGGCTTCGTTTAGAAGCCTGGTCTTGATCTGTCTTCAGCTGTGTCAGAAGGCCTTGGAGTTTTTTGTTTGCCTCATTGATTTCTGCTAGCAGTTTGGTGTGTTGCGCAGCTTCTGCTATCCTGTCTCGCTTCTGGGCTTTGATTTCGTCGAGTGTTTGGGAGATTAGTCCCAGCATCTCGAGTCTTTCAGCGGTGGCCTTCTTTCTGTCTGCTGTCAGCTTCTGGACTGCGATTTTGAGTTCTGCCACTTCCTGGTTTGTCGCGGTGTTGTTTGCGACTGGGATCACCTTCTCTGTTTGTCTCTCACTTCTTGGTATTGCTGCTTTCTGCTTGCACTTTTTAAGGTAGGTGCAGCCCGGGTATCTGGCGCTATGGGGCCCTCCACAGTTTGAGCATCGTCTGCTACTGTTAGGCTTTTTAAAATCAGGGTCCTTCTTGGCAAGTAGGCATTCCTTAAACTTGTGCGGCTTGGAGCAGTAGCGGCATGCTGGGCTGCTGCGGCAGTTTGCGGCTGTGTGCCACGCCTTGTTACAGCGTGAGCACTGGATAATGTCACTGCTGTGGGCTCCAGGTTGCTGCCTTCGTATGCGGGTGCTGGAAGGTCCCTGCGTCACGACTGGGGCGGCTTTAGGTGGTGGCTCTGCGATAGGGGAGGCTTCAGGTGTTGGCTTCCCGATAGGGGAGGCTTCTGGTGCTGGCGCCACGATGGGGGCAGCTTCAGTTGCTGGCATAGGTGAGCGAGGCCCCGCGATAGGGGCGCCTTCCTGTGATGCTGGTTGAAACGCTGTGGGTATGGCCAGCCTCTTCTTTGGTGTGGGTGCGGCTGCTTGCTGTTTTTTTCCCATGAAACAATGCTAGTCAATTGCGGTCTATCCCGAAAGCTCGATCCCTGCAGAGTCGACAAGGCTTGTTAAGTGCTCTGAAAAAAACACCAAGCGTGTTTTCTCCGCAGTTCACGAGACAGTCGTTCACAAATGGATGCTACAACTGGCTCCTCAACAATGGTGTGCTCACGGGCTGCTAATAACCCAAACGCAGACGACTCCGATAGCGTAGTCGAGACAAACTCAGCCGAATATCAAGCGAGTATTGTCCAGTATCTAGCTATCGAGAATCAGGCTACGAATGGGTAGTTAGCAGGCGGACGAGAGACGCAAGTGGCTGATCGGACGGTTGAGCGAGCGAGTGGGGGAAGAGGATGTTTCATTGATGGTGATACTATCATAGCATAGGGGCTATCTTTTAAAGTAGTCGGGTTGTCCAGCCAAGTGTGCCTAGGAATATTAGATATTCTGTAGTGCCAGAACTTGAGTTGCCCTACTCCTGAAATAAGTTGAGCGTATTTTGGCCACGGGATATCCCTTAGACAAATACGAGCCGACGCCTCAACATTATTTTTTCAGAGTGCTGTTGGTTCTTAAGGATAAATCCTTAAATCCGGCACGCGACACGAGCGGTATGTGAAAACTAGAATTCCTTCAAAAATACTGTGACGACTGATGTATTCAAACATTTTAGCATCCATGATGGAGTCCAATATTACGTTTAGATCTAGTCAGACAGTAATGTTTTTCATCTTTATATAAAGTATTTTAATATTTTAAAATATATGTGTAGCCCGATTTAATGGAGACTAATTAATTTTCTGATTTTTCTTTAAACTTCGAGGGAAGGAACGATATCTAGTAAAGCTGGTCACTCAACATCATTATAATAAAACCTGATAAATGCGGAAATTTGACACTTCACCACTCTGGTTGGATTCTACTAATGTCTTACCGGTAATAAACACTATACTGTTAACAAAATATAATTAGTCGCAATTAAACGGCAGAAGTATTGACTGGTTCGGTTTCAACTGTTAGTAAATAAATGCATTTTGGGAGCGAGTAAACGGCACGGAGCCACAAATAGATCATCATGGTCTGAAGAGAATGCTACAGCGGAGACTGACCAAGAGATCCAGCCGATAACAAGGCTCAGATGAAAGTCAAGACGGGCATACAGTCAGACTGCTACAGTTGAGTTGAGTTCAGTTAAGTCAAGAACTGACATCACAGCACTCAGGGCACTTCCATACGTGCTCTGTCCCTATCTTCAGCCGCCACTGCAAAGTTCCAGTACTAATGGTGCCGGTCGTAGTCTGCTTGTATGTTTGTTCTGCCTTTCCTCCTAGCGTAGTGTGCCAGCCGAACCCTCTGGCCAAACCCAGATGCATTATTCTCTCCAGCCCATAATAATCCAGGCTCTCATCCAACTTGGTAACCTTTTCCCAAAGGGCTCTGGCCACATCTGCCTTGTCATGTATCAATTTACAACCCGGCGGTGCATATCCAGCTAATCGATTTGCCTGTTTATTCCCCACCACGCCGGCATTTCCTGAAGAAAAGATTAAAAAGTCTCAGGAACGATGTGAATTAAAACTCTTCACTGGCTGCTGAAGACGCAGACGGAGCGCTTATGTGTATGTATGTTCCGGGTTTTGCTATGTTGCTTTTTCTCAGCTCGCCTATAACTGAACCAAAACAAGAATACATATTCAGAATATAATTAAATACACTCAGAAACTTCAAAGATTCCATGGGATCGTCGCCGGATTTACGGAGTACGTTTTTTTTGTGCGACTCCTATCAGCTATCCGTTCTGTTAAGAAAGACCGAGCCAGCCGTGTGAGATTAAACCCAGTGCAATGAAGTCTATCCT